>JABUQX010018867.1:0-20000 GCA_015478945.1 Trachelipus rathkii
TGAGAAGTCCCAAGCTAATACATCTGCGATTGAAAGAGAGTCGTGTTAAAAAGCTCTGAGAAGCGGCGCTGGCGCTTGCGAATTTTCCGATGTAGCCCCAAGTACATGATGAGATGTAACTACGGTTTGCTTGAAAAATGATCTTTGCCATGAAAAGATGTTTCATTCTGTCACAGGTATTCTTTTCGTAAAGATACTTCGAGCATCTTGAGGCGTTAATTTGAGAAAACCAGTTCACTCATAACACGCTGTTTTCGTGTGCTATTGCTCGGATCACCTGATCTATTTACATGGTCGTGGTACATTTAAATTTATGTTATACTGTTTATGGGTCTTGATTAGTGACTGAATGGCGGTGCTCATAGCGCTAAACTGTTAGAGGTATCAATTTCTCTATAACTTAATTCTGTGTATCAGCAATTATACATGTTCCTCCACTAGTTTCTTGGTGTGATTATTTCTTGTTCGATGGTATGTTGTGAGTGAACACGAATACTTCAGTTACTTTTTCTTGATTTTCGTTATTTTTAGTTTATTTGTAGTTATCCCTACTTTTTTATCGTTACTGACTATGGCGCTACAACTCCCTCCTTAATTTTACTGGTCGTCTTTATTACTATCTACCTCTTCTATACTTTTTTTTCTACTTACTTTTTAGGAGGCGGTAGGTCATCTTTTTCTAGGCTCACACCACGGTGCGATCCCCTTCCGGTATCTACTTTTTTTATCCCTTATTGTCCTCCTCGCAGTATGTGACTATGCTCACTCCGATAAACTTGGTGGATTGGCTATAAATGTTTATTTATTTATATAGGTCTATTCAGTAAGGATTTTCTCCGAAAAGATATATCGTGTTTAATACTTTCTATATGGAATTTTTTTCATTTTTTTTGCGCCTAGCTCGTCTGTCTTAGATGCCAAGGTATTTGTTTTACCCATATACCATAAAGATAAAGTTTCTAGTCGCTTCAAACGCGTTGTGAGTGAGTCGGTAGAAACTTTAATTACCCTGGAGTAGATTTATTAAAGATGAATCCTATGTAAAGCTCTGATTCTTCCTGTAACTTCATCTATAACTTTACCTTAATCCTGGTTTATCATATGTACTCATCTTATTATGATCATTATTTTTTTCTTTACTATTTTATAATTTTATTTTCTCCTTTGCAATTTGTTTTTTTTAATAAGAAACCAATCATGGCGTCAATTACCGGTACTGCTTGAATGTTTGAAGCTCATTGACCTCCAATTTTGAGGCAAAAAAAATATTAAAAATACACCAATTTTTCTGGGCGTGTTTACTTTTCCCCATTCGAGAGAACCTTGAGTTTATCTATGTGTAGACCAACGATTGCTCTGTGTGACTCGTTCATTCGGTTCATGAGATATCCTATCTATCCATATATTTCATTATATTAGATATTATTTCCTGTGCTTAATAAGGTATTATTTTATGTACTCATTATTTCTATTCCTTTTATTTTATTTTTTTTTTATTCGTTTGTTTTCTCTTTTGAGCTAATAACATTATTCTATCTTCACGTTTATATTTGTACTTTTTTTTCTTTTATCCTTTCCATGTGATTTTATCATAGGACTCGTTATTACCTGTCGCTATGTTATCTACTCTCACGTATACCGCTTCTGTTACTAATACGTACATATAGTTATACTTACATCAATTATTTTTATTTTCCCTATATCCTTTATCTAGATGTTTATCAGGTTTCTAATATACCGTTTAATCCTATCTATCCTACCTTCTTATCTTTTTGTATGGCTCTAGTTTTCTCTTTCGGTTTGGTCTGTATATATTTTATATAACGCCCTATACTGTGGTACATAATATTATAATGATCTTTTAACTCTTGTTCCATTAGTTTATTTACTTTATTATATGTTATTATTCCCTTTTACTTTCATTTTTATTTCATTTAGTCATTTTTACTAATCCCTATACCTCATACCCGTATTAGATTTATGCGTTAATTGTGAGCGTTATTACCCTTGTCTATAGCTAGTGACCCTTGCTACTATCTTGAGTTATTTTTATACTAGTAGTTTAGGTCTCGTAGTAGCGCTAATTAGGGGTATTTACCTATATTATCTTCTCTACCGTATATCGGTATATACTTATCTATACCACTACTTCTCTATCATACTATTCGCAACACCCTTCAGTGTCTGCGGACATGTAATTTTGGAGGTGTGTAGAGCCTTATCAATTTATATAGTTACCCATCTACTATCTAAATTCTTATTTTAGCTATTATGTTTACGGTATTTTTCATTTTCGGTTATTAGTTTAGTATATGCTTATTTTTAGTTCGGTTACTCAGCGCCCCTATTATCTGTCTCTTACTCACTATTATACTCCTACATGCTATGGCTGGCATCTACTATGACTACGGTTACTCACCATTATTTATTTATTTTACTAGTACATTAGGCTCATTATTATTACCTTTTGACGTAGCTTATATTTATTTTTCTTTCTCTCGCTCACACTCTTTTTATTTCCTTACTTTATTCTGTATGGTAATTGCCCTTGTCAATTGTATCACGACTCTTGCGCTGAGTGTTAGTGCTGTCAAGTATGCGATCTTCTTCCGCTCTCTGGACAGCCTATAGCGTTCATGGATTGGTTATCGTATTAGGGTTTCCTTTTAGCCAATCGTGGTCTGAGGTATACCTACTCTGGATGGTATCTTAGTTCTCACGGCTATAGGCGTTTTCTAATGACCCGAGCGCTTAGCGCCACGCATTTCTGCAAAATAGACAAAATGTATATTTGTATTCTGCTTTTCATTAGCATTCAACATCCTTTGTATATCGCCTCTACCATACAATCGTCTTCGGTTCTAATTAGCCAATTACCCCCATGATGCCTGCTTCTTTCTGGACCCGAGTGGTTTTGGCGGTATAGCGCCGTCGAGGTTAGACGTGCTCCCCAATGCACATTCCTTCTTTCTGCTCCTCTTTTGGTCGAAGCTAAGCTTTGTTCCTAGCAGGTAAATAATTGTCTATGGATTTTTCTCTTTTAGGTGACTATCAGATCTGTGTGTATCTCTCGAGGTATACACTAACTGAGTACGTACGCATTCTCAAGGTGTAAGGATTCAAACCCACTTGGGGTCATTTGTCTATATTATATTTTTATCTATATATATATTATTATTATATCTATATATATTATACTTATATATTACTTATATTAATATATATTATATCTATTAATATATATATTATTTACTTATTATCGTATTACGGGTCTATATTATTATATTAAACTGCAAAATTAGATAATTGTACGTGGGTTAATCAATATATATATATCTATATATATATATTCTTTTAATCTCCTATCTATAATTATTATATATATCTATTATCTTTATATATATATATTTCTTTATACTCTATCTTTTTATATCTATATATATCATATATCTATATATTACTATATCTAATTCTATATATTTCTACCTATTCCTACTACGTAGTGGAATAGTGAGGGCCGGTATTTTTATATTATCTTACCTACTTATATATATATATTGAGACTACGGACATTAATTTCAGATTGTAGGTAAGAAGATCAACTGATACTTTATCATTGGTTTTTGTTAGTGGAGATCTGCTGTGAAACGCTTTATTTTATTTGATGTTCTATGTTTGCGAATATTGATTATTTACATGTACCTTAATAACATCATTCAAGCAATATCGCGTAGCCTGATAAATCAGTATCTTGGATGGGGTTTTAGAACTCTCGGTGGGCTGGGGGTGGTGCTTCTTATCATGTCTTTATTTTTAGTGAGGAATGCGCTATCACATTGTCAGTTATCTAGTGCACCTTCTTTCGGTAGGTCGGGTGGATGGTAGCGTTGAGGGCGAGTCATATTGTGATCGGGGTGAAGGTTGTATTTATTAGTTTCCCATATCTGATAGTTACTTATGTTACTTTTATCCCTATATTTCACTAACCTAGCCTTTATCTATATCCTTTGTCGCTGATTATCTGTCATCTCTTTCTAATTCGCCTCGATTGTGTATACCACTTAATGTTTTAAATCTTTTCTCTATTAATTGTGTAACTATATTCTGGGTTATATGTATTATATATTGATTATTAAAACATTAGTGCCCTTCGTGCTGTGCTGGGTCGCGCTTATTCACCTGCTATCCGTATTCGTCCTGCCGATTGTCGGATTGAGGATTTTTGATTAAGTGTGTAGTGTCCTCTAGACGCTTTAACCGTTGGGTTTTACTATCCTCAAGCCCAAAAAAGTTTGATTCAAGAACTAACTTTAAGCGAACGAGCTCCCGTCCAGGCGATATCACCAGGTTTTCAGCCCTGTCCTCCCCTCGTTTCAAATATTTTAAATTATTTAACATTGCATAACCGCAATTTAATAAGTTAGTAAAGAAAGAACAGATACGGAAAGATAAAGAAAAACTTATCGCTACTCTCTGGGTATATCACCATCGCCATGTGAAAAGAAAACCTGGTGATTTATCTGCCTTGACGGTGAGCTCGCTCTCGCTTTTATAAGTCGTCCTTTGTAACTCAACACTTTTCTGTAGTCATATTGTTGATGGCTCTACTCGCGTAAATCGCGATAAGTAACGTTGTTCTAAGTAAGCAACATGCAGTGGTTCGACACCAAAGGTGGAAAGTTTTTTCTCTTTTCTTCCGTAATTGTTTATTTTTTCTTTTACTATATTATCAAATAATTTACTTTTCCTAGTAGCCCTTTTTCAGGCCATCCGAGAGAAGTTCCGATGCATGGTTACCTCTTCTTCCGACCTCAACCATTTATATTATTATAATTTTATTACTAGTATCTATTTATTTAAATATTTTTTGTTTCTCTTTAGTCTCTTATTTTTATAATTTTTTTTTTTTTATTATTTATGGTGTGTCCATTGAGGTATCTTCCTTTACTACTTATATTAGTAGGTTTGAGCTGTTCTCTGAGTCTTATATATATACTGAGCCATGTCTATTGTCCTGCGAGTTCTCTTCACTGCCGCTTAATAAAACTAGACTCAATTCTCTATGAATTAACAGAATGTGAGAGTATCGTTCTATCCCTCTGTGGTCATTAATTAGTTCTACTCTCATTCCAACATCGACAACTAATTATCACGCTCTTCGAGAACTTCTATTAAATCTTTTCCTCGTTATATTATTATATCTGCTCTCACACACATCATTTCTGCGTGTCCTCTTCATTCAATATTTTTAATGACCTAATTTCTGTCCACTCATATTCCTTCAACTTCGAATTAATTAATATTTTCAATCTTCATATTTCTTTTCACTTTTAAAAGCTCACAGTTCTCTCACATAAATGGATACAAGTAGGTCTAATCTTTTTTCTGTCTTCTGGATTTCTTCTCTAAATCTGACCAGTCTTGTCAGATCTGTTTCCCTTCTGAATTCAACTCTTAGAACTATTCCACCACTATTCTCTCAACTTATTATATAGATAATGTTGCTAATTATCTACACTTCTTTGATTGACTCTTTTCAGAAGGCTCGAATCTGAGTCACATAACAATTCCTTCCTTTCGGTTGGTTGAACTCAAAACTTTTGTGCTTATTGAGCTTGTACATCTTTGCTTTTCTTGTTTGTAGAGGACCTTCTTTGTCTCTACGCTCCGGGTGCGGGAAGACTTCACTTGTCTAAGTCCTTTCCTCCCGATGCGTGCCTGGTATTAGGGAATTTGCGGGTGGTAGAGGTTCCTAGCCTGTCGCTTTTCGCTAAGACAAGCGGGACCTTTGGCCAGGCCAAGCAATAGTCTTTTACTCCATTCTGTCTGGCTGTTAAAACCTCTTGCTCTTTGTAAGTGGTTTCGAGTCTATGTTGTTTAGCATGATCGATTTAAGACAACATCCTAAGGGGTTATCGTGCATTCTGTGGTGTAAGGATGGAGCTACACTTTTGGGGTTATGTAACTTTCCGCACTCTTTTTATGATTTGTTTATGTTGTTTTTGTTACGACATGCATCGCCCCTAGGGGGGCTAGTCATTTATCGCTATTGCGTTCAATTTGGAGTGTCTCGTAGCTAGTTTTTAAAAATAGTACAACGGTGGTTGGGTTTTAAATATCTATTTTATCCTCATTTGAGTTAGGCTTACTCACTCCAGGTATCTATCGGGGGAGGTCATATGTTTTTGGTGAAGGTGTCATATCCTAGAGTCGCGGTATACGCGTTTTTCATTTGATCTTCTATTTCGTATCAGCACTTTAAACTGTTTATTCGGATGTGCCATTGTATTATTAGTTCACAGGATAGTCGTTTACTTTTTCTGTCTCCTACTAATGGTGGGTTTTTGTTGCCTTTGGATGTTATTTATATCCGACATCATGAATTTGCCGCTGTGCTATGGGAAAACAGTATTTGCAATTCTCTACATAATGTTTCCGCTTGATATAAAGCAGTTGGTCTAATTCTTCTTTTGGTTTACAGAATAAGATAGATTATGAAGTGTCATCTCTAATAGCAGAAAAATTTGTTCTTATCCTCTCCTGAGAATTATTCGATTCTGCGGGCTCTTGTATCAACTTCTTTGCGTTAAATTGATCCGGATTTATGGAAGGTAGTTATCATAAAGCGTTCTTCAAGATTTTTCTGTTGTTTCTAAGAATACATTTTGGTGCATAAATAATATGAACAGCTATTATGGGTCGGAGTTGCGATGGCTATGGCAAACTTCTTCTCTCTAATAATTTTTACTCCTTCATCTCGCAAATATGAAACTTTTTACAGTCTGTGGTCAAACTCAACATAATTTGTCCCCACTATCTTTTGCATATTTTTATCTTTAGACTTAATATTCGTATTCCCACACGTTTTTGCCTCTAACTTCAACGAGAAAACTGTTGAACATCTTCGGAAATCGTTTCCGATTTGCCCGCGCGCGTTCTCGTCCTGCTCGGGCGTGAGGACCGTAGTTGCCCCACACGGTCTCGGGCGTGTTACGCTCAATTTATATATGCTCTGAAATTTTCAAATTGATTGTAATTGAATATATATAATAAATGTCTCGATTTTTTTTTTCACGCTTTTATTGTGCACCACGTAGTTCCTTCCAACCAATATATTTTAGATGGAGAGGTCGGCAATGGCGACCTTTCTATTTTATTTTCTATTTTCTGGTTATGAGTTTGCACTATCATTTTGTAGCTCTGCTATATTGCGAGAGGACGAGATGGACACAACTTTTTTGGCTATTCACATAGAGTTAATAATATTTGTCTATGTCCTACAATCAGGTTTGTTGGGCAGCTGTCACGAAAACGTTTACTGCTATACTCTTTGTAGGGGCTTTTCCACATGAAGCTGTGCTGGGCAATAATCCGTCTGTCACATGCTTTCAAAAAAATTTTATCTAATACAAAAAATACTTATGATCTTCCATAATGTATGATCATGCTTTCTGTAAGAATTCCGTACAATAATCTGGCATCTATCGTAGTCATACCAACAATGTTCTCTCCGCGCATTTTTTTAACTTTCTGTTGCCAAAATTAAAAAGTAAACATCCACAATACATTGGTGGCCACAATCTCAGTTAATTGATTCCATGCTGATTAGAAATGATAAATTTCTTCAGATGTCCTATATGATTATTATCTGTCGTAAAGACTCACACTCTTTTTTCATTTATTAGCAACTTCTCTATAACCAACGATTTTTCCGGTGCTAGCAGTTCAATAGAAAATCACAACAAAAAATATTTTATTCTACATCGAGTTTGATTTTTGGGATATACGGAAAAATCACACCTCCTACTCCCACCCTAACTCCCACATTCCCACATGTTCTTTCGTATCTTTCTTTTATACATTTCAGCACTACATTTTGATATTACTTAAATGATTAATCATTATAAGTAACTCTTATGATATGTTTTTTTATAAACTCTGCTCCTTCGCGAGCGACATCTTCTGAGTGCATTTTGAAACAGCATTCCGACCCATTTTTATTTGATAGAGCGACTTTCCTTGTGTTATCTGTATTTAGACATATTCCTCAAGCTGAACGTTCGGTTTTAAAGAATCTTTGTGTATGAGTCAGAGAATTCTTATTCTCTCTTTATATTATAATGGCTGAAGGTAATTGCGTGATTTCCTATGACTATTGAGGAATGAATTTCTATAACAATACATCAACCCGCATTCATCCAATGTCAATCGAATTAAGAATGGGTGTTGTCTAACGGAGTGGGTTTGCCTTTCTCTTTCGCAAATCGGTGTTATTGTCTTGTTTAGTGTTCTAATAAAACACTTATAACAGAATATGTCTTTTCTTTCGTTCCTCGGCGTCGCCGTGTTAAATCTTTTCTGAGATGCTTATCTCTGCTGTATTTGCCAGTCACTGCGCTCCTGTAATGGAAGTATCCATGATCTCTCTTCTTCTCTCGTTTTCCTGACTTATTGGCGGAGCTATAAGCTCGTGTCAGATTTTACCTAGGAGCGAAAGCTGGTGTATTTATACTTGTGTAGTTGTTTACGTGTTTGCGTGTGTTTCAAGTAATTTTTGGCCGGACGTATTCCTTGGAACGTGTGTTGGTTTAGGTTCTCTTGTTGATTAGTTGCTCCAGAGCGCTGACGCATAAACTGTTAGATGATTTCGTGCTCTTCTTTAGTATGGCAACATCCGACATGAGCAGGAACAACTAATGTCTCTCTATCTTCAGTGGTTGTGTTACATCTGAAATCCCTTTCATTCTCTTGCTTGGGTCCTTGGGCGTCTTTGGTAAATAGAGGACCTCACTGAGTTTGATTGCATTATATACGCTTAATTTTACTACTTGTTTTCGGGAGAAGTTGTGCTATAAGGTAATCATTCTAATACAAAAGGCCATTTCCATAAATGGGGCTGTCTCATTTAAGAGCTACACACCTAGCATGACACGCAAAGTATTATTTGCAGCTCTATGGTAACGAAGAGACGAAAGTCAGTTTTCTCAATTTGCACAGAAAATTTCGACATGTTAGGAGATTTTCGAGATTGTTCGAGACATTGATATATACACCTTGCAGTTGGTCTGGTACATGTTGGGTTACAGGGTATTCCATTTTCCATGCTCCACCCATCGACGGAAATTATAAAAAATAAGTTATAGTTGGATATAATAACGAGTTCATTGCATGTGAATGCATTCTCAGCATTTCTTGGTCTCAGACTAGAGAGCAAAAACTTTCTATGGTTCAGAGTCTAGAGTACGGTCGCGTCTCTGCCAGCGTGTAACTGTACAGCTTGAGTAATGCTATTGCGACTCGTATTTTTGCGTAATCAGTCAATAGATATGCCGCGCCTGTTTGCCAAATCTTTTACTTAATTGAAGAGGCATCGCATTACACAATTTCAGTGGTTTTTAAATAACACGACCACCATCAGCACCACAGCATATCATAGACTTATAGCGTCAAAAAACAAGCAAGGCAAAAAAAACAAAGGAAATAGTGAGGAAAACTTATTTGTACGCTAAAACCTAAATTTAAACCTGAAATTTAAAAACGCTAAATACTCTAATTTATCAGCTCATCATAATATTCTAATACGTGTGATAATTCAAGAAAGTTTAAACACTCGCGCAATATCACAACACACTCACACGAAATGACGCCCTGCAAAACATAGGAAGGAAAAAAATACTATTGATCAACTAAAAAAGTAGAAGATAAAACTGTATAAATTATAATAATGGCTATACAAATAGGTAAATGTTACGCTAAAACCCGTTGAAGAAACGCTAAAAATCTAAGTTAAAAAGAAGTAGAGGAAAAAAAACAAAAAAAAAACATAACCTAGTACTAACTATATATATTGAAACTAGAATTATTATTAAATCTAAAAGTTTCTCATAATTTTTCACCCAAAAAGTAAGAAGTATCGGCCAAGTATCGGCCATATTAACCGATACCGATACCGATATCGATACCCCCCAAAATGGCCGATACTACCGATACCGATACCGATACTATCGGTACATCCCTAATATATATATATATATATGGACAAAAAAATTTATTTCATACTTTTAAACAATGCTTTTTATTTAAATCTTCAATTTTTAATTCCGAAGTAATATAAATGATAAATGTGTTCTGTTAATTTGTAATACATAAAATGTTTGGAAAAGAAGAAAAGCTGTCTGAAGAATTCCTTCCTCTCAAATATAACTATGGAACTAATCCCTAAAGTGTTTATTCGCTTTAACATTATAATAGCAATTTTCTAACTCGAAGAAAAAAATAATTAAAAGTTATAATAATAGTTTTTGATAATTGCTAGTGTATTTTGATTGATGTTTTTTTTTAAAAAATTGAGTTACGAATATATAATTAGTACGTATTAGGCATTTGTTTTAATTTAGAGCTCTTTTTTATTATTTTTTTTGAATATATATATATATATATATATATATATATATATATATATATATATATATATTATATATATAATATATATATATATATATATTATATATATATTATATATATATATATATATATATATATATATATAATAATAGTATATATATATATATATATATATATCTATATCTAATCTCGATACATATCTATATAGCTTTACCTCTTTCCTGCTGTTTGTCATAGTGATAAAGTTCATTTCTTCTTCTACCTTATACTTCATTGTTCGATCACACTTGATATCGTGTTGTTCAGGCTAGACATATATGTATTTGGATTGAGCTTCTTAGTGGGGGCCTATACTTTCATCTCTCAGCTTTATGCCTCCGTCCTCATTCTTCCTCTCCATGTATAGTGGCTTTAGTATTACCACTGCCGTCCGTCCTTTTCCTTACATTTTACACGGTATTATTGGCTGTTACTCACTTTTGTGTGCACACTGAGATATAAGGATATGAGAGAGACAGAGTTAACACATTCTTTTTTTTAACCTGAACTTAGAAGGTTTAACCCCCAAAAGGAGTTTTTTGGTTCCTTGAAGGTTTCAAATGGTCGGTAGACTATTTCTGATGATTCCAATTGATTTATCGTGGCCTTTTACCCCCAAATCGATATTTAAATCGTCTTTGCTCTGGTTGGCTTATTACACTGAAAAACATATCAGAAATAAAATTATTAGTATTTAACATTCACTCGATATACTCGGAGGATTAGTAACAGAGGAAAATCGGAGGGTCTAGACAGTTCTTATAAGCCACACAATCCCCTCATTTTAAGAGAGTTCTCCTATTATCTATTTCAATATGCAGCGCTACGCCCTCCAAAGGGGGTGCTGAGTCCCTAACGCTGCTATGGCCGTAGCTAACGAAAATAAATAGTTCGAGAGGATTCGGCTAAGGAATCGGAGCTGAAGAAGGAAACGGAGCCTCAGTCGACTCATAAGTCGGAGCAGTGAACTGGAGCTGGAGCTGGAGCTAGAGCTGGATCCGAAGCTAAAGTTGATACTTGAAATATGCATATAATAAGGTAAATAGACCAAGTAAGGTATCCTAATATTTGTTTATAAACTCGTAGAATATGATTTTCAGGGTTTCAGAACCCTCAAGATTGTTTGAAAGCCCCCCTAAGGGGGGGTCCCAGAAGCAAAAATAAGAAACGCACAGAGTGTGTAGCATAAGAAGACGGAGGAAGGATGTAGAAGGAATAAGAAGAAGTCAGAGACAGAGAAAGCTCATGTTCCGCAGCAATGAGTAGGTGCCGGAGCCGGAGCGGTGCTGAGTTAGCAAACATGAGCTAAATTATACAATATGGACGTCATTTTATACGTTTATGAACCCAAAGAACTCGATAATGAAGGTTTCAAGTAATTACGGGGAGGGAGTCTGAGCACTCCCGGGAGGGGGTCTCAGAAGAAAAAAGGAGAAAAGCACAGAAGAAGATGAAGGAAGGATGATGAAGGATGATTCTGGGGGGAATCAGATCCCCACACGATATAGAGACCGAACCCCCAAAACTGGATTTTACCCATAAAATTGGTTCTACCCTTAAAATGAAATTTTGGTGGTGATTTCAGCTATTAATTTCTTTGATGAACACTAAAGCAACCAAATGTTGCATAACATATATATATATATATATATTATATCATATATATATATATTATATACATATATATATATCTATTATAATATATATATATATATATATATATATATATATTTTTATATTTTATACAGCAAAAAAAAATATTTATACATATATACAGTCATATAATTATATATATAAATATATATATTATATATAATATATATAATATATATATATAATTATATATATATATATATATAATATATATATATTATATATATATATATATATATATATATTCCTATGCATAATATTTATGTTTTGCGTGGTAAAAAAAATTTTTCGTTAAATTTTTTAATAAAAAACCTTTTTAATTTTTTTTTAATAAGATTGAACGTTTATGAATTTAAAATTTTTAAAATTTATATATATATGATATAAATATATATTCTATATAGTATATCTATATATATATATATATACTATATATTAATACTTATATATATAAATAGTATATATATTATATATTATATATATAATATAATATTATATATATATATCGATATATATATATATATATATATATTAGTAATATATATCTATTTTATATATTACTATAATATAATATATATATATATATATAATTATATATATAATATTATATAATATATATATATATAATATATATATATATATATATATATATATATATATATATATAATATATATTAATATATTACACGTTGATTAAAGAACTTACACATTTTCCAGACCGCCAAACTAATTCTTAAACACGCTTGACTTAGGTTACACCAACTACTCCTACTTTCGTTATAAGTACATAATTTTCCCTATTATCGATAACTCAGACCGCAATCTTATATGTATTAAGTATTACACTTTTTCTCCAGCAGTTCCACCTTGCTATAAACGAACTTTCTGGCATTTTAATAATGTTAATTGGTGGATATTGGCATTTTTTTGTTAAATACATTTGAAATGAATCTTGTTTTGACACAAAGGACACTTCGGTTCTACTAAAATTCTGAAAAGATAGAGGTGGTGATCTCCGAAGGAATGAGCTGGTTCATTCCATCATCAACTAAATCATTTTCTCCCAAAATTCCTGGTTCCATGTGGCCTGTTCTCGAGATTATACATATTAGGCAAATAAAAATTCTTGTTCTTCTATCACGCTTACTCATTTTCATTCTGCTCGGAATCGTTGCAGGGATATTATTCAACAGGCTAAGCGTAATTTCACTAAAAGGAAGTGAGGTTTGACTCTACTACTGAAAAAAATTTTGGCCTCTTGCCAAAAATATTTCAAACAACTTCTTTAAATCTGCCTTTCCTACTCTTGTTAGACTTCTGAAATGGCTAATCTCTTGCGCCTTATTTTAATTATCTAATTCCACCCTGGACGATTCTGGCAGCCCTACTCAACCTCCAAGGTGTCCCATGTCTCTATCAGTCAGTGTCTATCAGTCTGTATCTCAGTGTATGAGATCCTGAGTTTTATGTGAACAACAAACATTATTGGACTGAACATAAAAAACAAATTGTCTTGGAAACCACATATCACAACAGTTGCTAAGGTGGCCTCAAAGAAGCTGGGGATTCTTTTCAGGCTGCGGGAAATTTTTTCTTTTGCTCAGCGACTCCAATTATATGAGCGTCTTATCAGCCCTTGAATTATCGGGCTCTAGCTCCACCTTTCCTTTGGAAAAAGTTAAGGATAAGAGAAACTAATATTCTCTCTCTCTCTCTCTCTCTCCCTCTCTCTCTCTCTCTCTCTCTCTCTCTCTCTCTCTCTCTCTCTCTCTTCTCTCTCTCTCTCTCTCTCTCTCTCTCTCTCTCTCTCTCTCTCTCTCTCTGTGACGTAACATTGGCACACTATCTCTTTTCCATAAACACTACAAAAACAGATGCTCAAGAGAGTTGATCTATCGCATAACTATTAAACCTTTAATTACTAATCATTTAAGGTAATAGTCGTTTATTTTTATTGATTTAACATTTTTAAACCATATTATGTATACTCTTACTTCTAAATATATTATATAATTTGATAAGAAAATTAATATGTTACCATAAAAATAAAAGAATTGGTGTTTTTTTTCAAATTTTCACCCACCCCCAGGGGCACCTGATAGAGTTTATTAAATTTTACAAAATTTTTACAAGTAACTTACTAACCTTAACTTAATTAAGGGGAGACTTTATCCTCAAATATCATTTCCTTCAAACCGATAAAAGATAATATTTTTTTGATGAATAACTATTTTCTCTTTAATTTTTTTGGAAAAAAAAGAAAAAAATGTTCGTTTTTTTGGGGGGGGGGGGGGGAAGAGGAGGAACTTTTATTTTTGAACTTCCACCCACAAAAATGACAAATCTTCAATTTTTCAAGATATTTCAATGGTTTTTTTCACTAAAATATCCAATTTAGTGCCAAAATAAAATTAAATGTGAATATTTACTGCAAATATATTTAAAAAAAAATTTTTTGACAAACTTTTAAAAGGTACTTTTCAACATTTTTGAAGGAAAAAACAATCAAAATCAGCGGTTGAACAACCACTTACATTCTTACAAAAGTTCTATATAAACGTCAGTCTGTTTTTTATGATTTTATATGTAACGTTGGTACCAAATTTGAAAAGGAAATAAAACTTTTCGTTTTTTTTTAATTAATAATTTTTTTGGTGATCTCGTGTAAGGAAAAAATGAAGTGTTTAGAAAACAACAATAAACCATTTGGAATATATTCATTTTTCAGGTGGCAAAAAATCTTTATTCTCATAATATATATATATATATATATATATAGATATATATAATATATATATATATAATTATATATATATATATATATATATATATATATATATATATATATATATATATATATATATATATATATATATATAGGTGGTTCCAAGCACCCTTCTATGGATTTAATAAGTACCGAGTTTCAAAGCAGTGATATGAAGAAGGTGACTTGAAAACTGGTTCCGAGATGCCACTTTTTCGGGGGAGGTGGATTGAAACTAGAGCCTCATTTACATATCTAACGGCTACGCCTATTGTCGATGGTTCGAGTCCTGGCGCACGTGAATTTTTTCTTCGTTTTATTAGTGAAAAATTGTCGCAACAGGCATATTGTGCCCATGTTGGCGTTACTTGACTTTGGTTGGCTGCTTCTGTAACCCTGGAGCAAACCTAGCAGAATGCCGTGTAGCCCAGCAGTGTTCGAAGCACCATTCTGAGGGTTTAAATAAGTAAAGAGTTTTAAAGCAGTGATATCGAAGCAGGAGATTTGAAAACTGTTCCAAGATGCTTTATTTTTCTGGGGAGGCGGATCGGATTAGTGGTAGAGCCTCCTGTTCATTGTCTAACGGCGACGCTGTTGTTGATGGTTCGAGTCCTGGCGCGAGTAAAAAAAAATTTCGTCTCATAATTGCAAATTTGTCGCAACAAGCATGTTGTGCCCATTTTGGCGTTCCTTGACTTTGGTTGGTTGCTCCTGTAACCCAGGAGCACCCAAGCAGAATGCCATGTAGCCCCAGCAGGTGTTCCAACCACCCTCCTGTCGATTTAAATAAGTACCGAGTTTCAAAGCAGTGGTATCTAAGCACGAGATTTGAAAACTTCCGAGATGCCTTCTTTTTTGGGGAGGCGGATTGGACTAGTGGTAGAGCCTCCTGTACATTGTCTAACGGCGACGCTGTTGTCGATGGTTCGAGTCCTGGCGCGATTGAATTTTTTTCCAGCCTCTCCTCCCTGAAGATGTTCTATTTTATAGACTAGGTATATATATATATATATATATATATATATATATATATAATATTAATATATATATATATATATATATATAATATTATATATAATATATATATATATAATATATATATATATAATATTATATATATATATATATATATATATATATAATATATACGGTATATAAAAAAATAAATAATTTTTTTTTCAGAGTTAGAAATTCGACTCCGTCTAAGGTTTCTACATTATTTTGCAAATTGAAGAAAGCACTTTATATTGGGAACACAACCCAAACGCAATAGAAGAAAATAACCACGCGCTAATACTATACGACTATAGCATTCCCACAGATGTACCTATAACACATAACAGACCGGATATTGTAGTGAAAGATAAAAGAGAAAGAAAGGCATACATTAATAGAGATTAGAAACCATGGGACGGCAGAGAATCATGCTCATGAAGGAAAAGGAAATCAAGTAGCCAAACTCCTGAAATACTCATTACAAGGGAATGTGGAATGACATTGAATAGAGCAGAGGTTATCCTGGGTAATTGGAAGCATGGGAAGTAATTAAAAAGCTTGACAACAGTACATAAGATAGACTGCGTGGAAGTGAACCTACTTTAGAAATGATCATTATAATTAGCCAAGCCGCCAATTATTGAGACCACTGGTTCTCGGATGTTTAATGAGAACCTACCGGACCAACCATAATGCGCTTAGGACCGAGCGTTCGGGCCCGCGCATTAAGTGGTAACCCTTAAGAAAGGTGAAAAAAAAAAATTATCTTCACCAAATAAATATTTCTTGAAATCTGACCCTCCAGCTCCGGCTCCGACTTCCCGGCTCTTGACTAAGGTTTCTTCACTTATTTTTACAAGTTGTTCATCACGTCCTTCTGGTAATAAATTTTTCAAATAAAAAAGTATTTTTCAAAAAAATTTCATACTTCGGCTCCGATTCAGCTCCGACTCCGTTCCGGTCCGGATCCGGATCACGGCTAAGGATTCTGCATTATTTGAAAAAATTGTTCAGCACGTCTTCTGACCATATATTTTTTACCAAAAAATATTTCCTGAAAAAAATTCATACCCAAGATCCGGCTCCGGCTCCGGATCTGGATCCGACTAAGGTTTCTGCACTATGTGAAAATTGTTTAACACGTCCTTCTGGCAATAAATTTTTTCACGCTAAAAAAATATTTTTCGAAAATTTCATCACTGTGCTCCGACTCCGACTTCGACGCCGCTCCGACTCCAGCCCCGGATCCGGATCCGGATCCGACTAAGGATTCTGCACTACTTGAAAATTGCTCAGTACGTTTTCTGGCAAATAAGTCCTTGCATCTAAAAATTTTTTCTTGAAAAAAATTCATTCCCTCAGCTCCGGCTTCCGGCTCCGGTCCGGCTCCGTCCCCTACTAAAGTTTCTGCACTATTTGAAAATTTGTCTGCACGTCATCTGGTAATGACGTTTTTCAACCTAAAAAACTTTTGCGAAAAAATTTTATACCTCCCGGCTCCGACTCCGGCTATTACTCCGACTTCGCTCTGACTCCGAATCCGGAATCCGGATCCGACTAAGGATTCTGTACTATTTGAAAATTGTTCAGTACGTCTTCTGAACAATATAATTTTCACTAAAAAAATATTTCCTGAAAAAAATTCATACTCAAGATCTGGCTCCGGCTCCGGCTTCGGATCCGACTTCGGCTCCAGATCCGACTGAGGATTCTGCACTATTTGTAATTTATTCAGCACGTATCTTCTGGCAATAAATTTACTTCCCTAAAAAAATATTTATGAAAAAATTCATACCCAGGATTCCGGTTTCGACACACGGCTTTCGGCTTCGGATCCTAATAAGGTTCTGTACTATTTGAAAATTGTTCAGCACGTTTTCTGACATTAAATTTTTCATCTTAAAAAATAATTCTTGTAAAAAATTCATACCCAGAATCCGGCTTCCGCTCTGGCTCTGGCTCTCAGCTTTTCTATCTCTGAATTCGACTTTGGCTCCGGATCCGACTAAGGTTTTCTGTACTTTTTGAAAATTGTTCAGAAAGTCTTTTGACAATATAATTTTTCACCTAAAAAAAAATTAAAAAAAATTCAATCCCATTATCCGACATGCCTCCGACTCCGGCTATGGCTCCGGCTCCGGCTCCAGCTATGGCTCCGGCTCCGGCTCCGGCTCCGACCTCGGCTTTTTCGGCCCCGGATACAACTAAGAATTCTGCACTATTTGAAAATATTTCAGCACATCTTCTGCCAATAAATTTTTCATCCTAAAAAATATTTTGCCGAAAAAATTCATACCAGATCCGCGCTCCGGCTCCGACTCCGGCTCCGGCCTCTGACTTCGGCTTCGGCATCGGATCCGACTACATAGGTTTCTGCACTATTTGACAATTGTTCAGCACGTCTTTTTGCATAAATTTTTTACCCAAAATATTATTTTCAAAAAAATTTCATACTCCGGCCTCCGGCTTCACTTCAGACTGAGACTCGGATCCGGATTCGACTAGGATTCTTTCCCTGCACTAATTGAAAATTGTTTAGCACGCCTTCTGACAATAAATTTTCACCTAAAAAATATATTTTCTTAAAAATTATACCCAGGATCCGATCCGGATCCCGGATTCGCTCTGATTTTGCTTCGGCTTTCGGCTTCGGCTTCCGGCTTCGGCTTCGGCTTCGGCTTCGGCTTCGGCTTTTCGGCTTCGGCTTCGGCTTCGGATCCGATTAAGGCTTCGGCACTATTTGATAATTGTTCAGCACGTTTTCTGCCAATAAATTTTTCACCTAAAAAAAATATTTTTCAAAAAAATTTCATACTCTGGCTCCGGCTCCGGTTCCAGCACCGACTTCGACTCCGCTACGACTCCTGATCCGAAAGGATCTGCTATTAATTTGAAAATTATTCAGCACTTCCTCTGGCAATAAATTTTTCACCTAAAAAAAATTTTCCCGAAAAAAATTCATACCCAGAATCCTGATTCGGCTCATGTTCTGTCATCGGCTTCTGCACCGGATCCGACTAAGGTTTCTACACTATTGGAAGGATAATTTTTGTTCAGCACGTCTTCTTGCAATAAATTTTTCACTCCGGCGCCGGCTCCGGCTCCGGCTCGGCTCCGGCTCCGGCTCCGGCTCCGGTTCCGGCTCTGACTTTGGCTCCGGATCAGATTAAGGTTTCTGCGCTTTTTGATAATTTTTCAGCACGTCTTCTGGCAATAAATTTTTCCCCTAAAAAAAATATTTTTCAAAAAAATTTCATTACGCGGCTCCGGCCCGACACCGCGCTCCGATTCCAGATTCGCTCGGATTCCGACTAAGGATTCTGCACTATTTGAAAATTGTTCAGCATTTTGAGTGGAAAAATTTTCATACAAAAAAAATATTTATCAAAAAAATTTCAAGCTCCGGCTTCGGCTCAGGCTCGCTCCTACTCGGATCCGGATCCCGACCAGGATTCGCACTATTTTGCGCATCGTTTCAGCACGTTTCTGACAATAAATTTTCACCTAAAACATTTCCGAAAAGTTTATACCCTAGGATTCCGGCTCCGGCTCCGGTTCCGGCTCTGACTCGGCTTTGGCTGCGGCTCGCGGAATCCGAACTAAGGTTTCTGCACTATTTGATAATTAATTTGTTCAGCCACGTCTTCTGCAATAAATTTTTCACCCAAAAAAATATTTTCGCAAAAAAATTTCATACTTCGGCTCGCTCCGATCCGGCTCGCTCCCAACTCCGGCTCCGCTTCACTCCGGATTTCGGATCCGGATCCGACTAAGGATTCTGCTCTATTTAAAAATTGTTCAGCACGCCTTCGGACAATAAATTTTTACTTAAAAATATATTTACTGAAAAAAATTTATACCCAGGATCCGGCTCCGGTTCCGGCTCCGGCTCCGGCTCCGGCTCGCTCCGGCCTGACTTCGCTTCTGCTCCGGAATCCGACTAAGTTTCTGCATATTGATAATTGTTCAGCACGTCTTCTGACAATAAATTTTTCACCTAAAAAATATTTTTCGAAAATATTTCATACTCCGGCTCCGGCTCCGACTCCGGCTCCGCTCCGACTCCGCTTTGCTTCGACTCCGGATCCGGATCCGACTAAGGATTCTGCATTATTTGAAAATTTTTCAGCACGCCTACTGACAA
>JABUQX010018867.1:22500-27500 GCA_015478945.1 Trachelipus rathkii
CACCCAGATTGTGGAAAGTTTTTGGCGATCAACACCCCACCCCCCTTTTTGGTAGTTTACCTTAATTCTTTCTAAAATTCCTAACATTTTTATATGCATTGATGATATTCTCATTGCCAATCCTATTCATGATGAGCACATAAAGATTCTAGAAATGGTATTGGAAAGGTTTTAAGCTTTCAATTTGAGACTTAGTGCTGATAAGTGCCAAATTGGACAATATCGGATTACATATTTAGGTTTTGATGTGTCTGAAGGCTCTATTCTCCCTAATGAGGATAAATCTATTTCAATTTTGAACATCTCAAAACCTAAGACTAGGCAAGATCTGCGTTCTTTCATAGGTAGTATAAATTACTTTCGCTCTTCTCATCCTGGTATTTCCGAAAATTTTCACCTCTTCTTTCTTTTCTCAAATGTGCACCATACTCTCAACGTAGAGTAAAATGGAATCCTGAGGCAAAATAAACCTTTAGTATGTCCAAATTGGCACTCTAAAATGCAACACCTGCAACCTATTAGCCGCTACCGTGGCTCAAACGGTAGAGTGACGAAGTCGCATGGCAAGGTCGTGGGTTCGAATCCTAGTTCGGATCCTAGGTAGAAATTACCTAGAGAAATTCCCCTCCTTGAATAGGGCTATGCCCGTGAGGTGTGAACTTTTTTTTAAAAAAAAAAACTAAATATCTATGAATAAACGATAAATGAATTAATTTTCTTTAAATAAAATACCTGTTATGTAACATAAGAGGAAAATAGAAATAAGAAAAATATTGAAAATAAAAGTGTAAGTAAAATTAACGTAGCTTAGTGACTTGGTCAAATATATATATATATATATATATATATATATATATATATATATATATTATATATATATATATATAAATATAATAAATTAAAAAATAACATTAAATATATATATATCGATCTCTTTGATCCCATTATATCTATATATTTATATTTAAATATATATTAATATATTATATATATATATACGGCTATTCAGTAACGATTTTTCACCGAAAAGATATATTTACTAAAATTTTGTATTTCCACTTTAGAAGGTACTTTTTGTAACAATGAGCATAAAGATTAAGAAGTTGAAATATATGCTACATAAGTTAACTTAAAATAACCTTATTTATTACTTACTTACTTACTTACTTACTTACTTACTTACTTACTTTCCTACTACTTAATCTAACTAACCTTACTTAAATATTATAAATTATTACACTATTTTCCTTGCAGTAAATGAAATTTTGTTTTCAATGTCCATTGAAAATTTTTCTTCTTTTTCCCAAAAATTTGCAGGAGAAAGATCGTACTGAATGTCATACTATATATATAATAATATATATATTATATATATATATATATAATATAAATATATATATTATATAATATATATATATATATATATATATATATATATATATATATATATAATATTATATATAATATATATATATAAATATATATATATATACTATATATTTATAATATATATATATATTATATAATGTATATATATATATCTTATATATATATATATTATATATATTATATATATATATATATATTATATATATATATATATATATATATATATATATATATATATATATATATATATTAGTGATGGGACGATTAATCGGAATCGGCATCGGAATCGGAGGAATCGGCTGTTTTTCAGGAATCGGAATCGGAATCGGAATCGGCAAAATTGTATCGATTCTTTGACCGATTCTTTGATATACAATCTGAAAATAATTTTTATTCGATCTTTATGATATTTCAAAGACAATATTTCGAAGTCTGCCGTATTGATTTTTTAATTCTATTTAATTAAAGAAAACTGGATTGAGCGGCGCATCTTAACGTAGAGCCTAAGATATCATGTTAGGATTTTTAGACAGGCAGACATTTGGCAATGTTTCGTTAGTCATGTTATGTAATATGTTTTGATAATTATATACCCGTGGACTCGTAAGTGAGCAGTGAAATATTTGCCTTGTAGGCTTGTAATAATTGGAGCTATTGAATATAAATGCTATCCCTCGAGTTTCACCTTTCACGTATCCCACACAGCATCTAATATAAGTGATGGTCTTCAAAATGTTAATGGAAGAATTCAAAATTCCTGCTAATAAAATTCATTTTGTAGTAAGGGATAAACGCACCGAATATGGCTGCAGGAGTTACACAAGCAGGATTCAGAATTACCTTGCTATTTACAACTCTTTTGACACTAGTTTCTCAATGATCCATAATTGAAACAAAAGAAAGGACCGTTTACCAAAAAACAATTAATTAAATCCATATGCAAACAAATCGTAGTCATTTTAATCACTCGCCCCAAGCTATTTCCAAGTATGAAGAATATCAAACTAGATTTTAATTTACCACAGCACAGATTTAATCGGAAATACAAACCAGATGTAATAGCCAGTATCATATGCTTTCAAAATTTTTGAACAAAAGACGGCTCTCATTTCAAATTGCAGTGATCATTCAAAACCTGTATGCTTAGAAACAATGGAAAGTTTTTGAAAAATTGCTAAAAATACTTAAATATTTTGTTGATTGTACAAATTTATTGAGCCACAAGGAATCAATGGCATCGGCAATAATCCCAAATATGAAAATGATTTGCATTTTTTTTTTAAAAGAGTCAGAAAAAAAGAACTATTTGAGGGACTTGGGTCTACAGTATCAGCATGGAAAAATTCAGTAAAAAATAGATTCAGCATTTACTTTACTGATAAGAATCTTGTGCTTGCTACCTATCTTGATCCACGCTTTAAAATTACATTCCTTGAGGATGATTATAACAATATAAAAAGTGGAAGATATTCTTAAGCAATGGATGTGCGAAGATATATGTTGTATAAAGGAAAGGAAAACAGTTTCCACTACTTTAAACCAATTTTCAGATTTAGCCACAAGGAATCAATGGCATCGGCAATAATCCAAAATATGAAAATGATTTGCATTTTTTTTTGAAAAGAGTCAGAAAAAAGAACTATTTGAGGGACTTGGGTCTACAGTATCAGCATGGAAAAATTCAGTAAAAAAATAGATTCAGCATTTACTTTACTGATAAGAATCTTGTGCTTGCTACCTATCTTGATCCACGCTTTAAAAATTTGCATTCCTTGAGGATGATTGTAACAATATAAAAGTGGAAGATATTCTTAAGCAATGAATGGCGGAGATATATGTTGTATAAAGGAAAGGAAAACAGTTTCCACTACTTTAATCCATTTTCAGATTGATCCCATTTATCAACAGAATAGGGGCGAAAAAAATTGATACTGAATTTAATACGTTTTAAATCTTCAGTTTTTAAAGTTGTTTTTCGGAATTTAAAGAGAAAAAGACTTTAAAAAACAGCAAAAGAAACTCATTTCCAAGGAGAAAGACACATATTTTGAAAAAATTAGATGTTACAAAAATAGAAATCAGCCAATATAAAATATGAAACTTTTTAAAAATTCAGAAAGTCCCTTACAATGGTGGTCATCGAATAAAGGAACCTTTCAGCATTTGGGTGTCCTTGCTAGAAAATATTCAAGCTCGTCCCCCTTTTCCGTGGAAAGTGAAAGACTCTTCAGAATTGGAGGATCAATTTATTCTCCTAAAAAAATCGGATGCACTCAGAAACGGCAGCAATGTTAATGATTTTCTGCACTACAACTTAAGAGTCATGATTTAACTACAAATAATAATGATAATTTTTCTTCAAGATCTTACTTTTAGTAAATTAAAGAAAGAATTTTTTTTTTAAACAAAAAAAAGAAAAAATTGTTCATTTATTGTAAGATTTTTAAAATATTGCTATTATTTTTCAGTTGTTAAATAAATAAAAGGTAATTGACTAATTATTTCTTTAGCAAAGATAAAATATAAGCAGAATTCTATAACATTAATTTATAAGGTTTTAAAAATCTAAAATTAGTTTATTTAGCAAAATTAGGCATATATATAATAAGCTAATATATATATATATATATATATATATATATATATATATATAATATATATATATATATAATACTATATATATATATATATATATATAAAGAATTGGAATTGGAATCGGAAAATCGGAAATCGGGCCACTTTTGACTGGTATGCGGAATCGGAATCGGCATCGGCTGAAATTGGAATCGTCCCATCACTAATATATATATAATATATATAAATATAATATATAATATATATATATATATATATATATATATATATATATATATATATATATATATATATATATATATATATATATATATATATAATATATATATATGAAAAAAATGAAAAAATAACATTTTCGACATTTTCACCAAATTATAAAATTGTCCATCACTTGGTGTATATGATTTGCTATCAACGAAATTTCTTGTCGATAATTTGATGGAACGTCTTTGTCTCCTAAACATCTATACACAATTTTAGTACACCACTTCACACATACAACACTTGTCTATAAATACTCTTTGAATTTACTCACGCACACACGCCACACACCAAGCCACGAAAACACAAACACACAGAGTTATTGGATCATTTACGTGATCAGCATTTTCAGAGCCTTAATCCCCCATCATTTAATGACGTCAGAATATAATCTGAAACACACAAATACACACAAACACACACATACACATACATATATATATATATTATATATATTATATAATGTATATATAATATATATATATATATATATATATATATATATATATATATTATGTGTATATAGGTTGTTTCAAGACCTTACCGACAAATTGATAGGGTAGACAGGTTATGTGTAGGTCAAACATTTTTGTTAAATGAACCATCTCACCCGATCCCCTCAGAGGGGTGTATTCGCATCGGACGAGTTGCGCCGAAAATATATCACATGTAGGTAAAACAACAATGAAAAAACTTGTACAGGCATACATATTTATTATTGATGCTGTTGCAATGTATGTTCAAAGTGTCGGCCT
>JABUQX010018868.1:0-15000 GCA_015478945.1 Trachelipus rathkii
TTGAATAGAGTATACACTAATCGTTTTACATATTATAAAATTAACATAAATCAAATATACCATTTTACTTTAGAAGAATAACACAATCATTTCAAAACAATATATATATATCGTTTGAGTATATTTATATAATATTCAATATTTAATATATCTGCTTTGGTATTACCATATTATAATTATATATTATTAAGTTATATATATATATATTTTTAATATATAATATATATACAGTATAGTAATAATTTAATATATTAATATATTACATATGTTACAATTATTACTTATTATACTATTTGTAATTGAAAATGTGTAAATATATACTATAATAAGTGTATCATCAGTATTTATCATCTTCCCATCCAGGAACTTCTCGGTTGCTAAATATATATATATATATTAATTATGTATGCATTATTTCAAATATATTAATTTAATCAATACTGTACAAGTAAAAAGACGCATATTAATTAATAATTTATATATTATATTATTATAAATGATATTATATTTGGTTTTAAAGTGGTAAAAGTTTAGTGCTCTTTTAATCGGTATATCCTAAAATGACCATCTAATTTACATATTACAGTATTTTATCATTAATAAATTTTTGTATATTAATCATATTATGCCTTTAAATAGCCCTTTATTAGTTTTATTTGTGAAAACCCATTCACTGTTTTTAATTAAACAATAAATTTTAATAACACTTTACTTTATATATATTCGATTAAAAATTTTAACTTAAGGTCAATGAGAGTTTTGCCATTTTCCTAAATGTAATATTTTATATTTAAACATTATACTATATCCATAAATTATAACATTAGGCATAAAACATTATATTATTATTAATAGTTAAATTATGTAATTTATATAAAAAATTCCTGTTTACATACACTTTGCATTTAGCACTAATACTTTACATTTATTCGTGATATAATATTGTGTAGTGGCAATATATTCATATAAAATGACTAAAGAAATCAAGAATTGAGTAATCAGTCTTCTGCAAAAGATGTCGCCCAGTATCTTTTTGATGCTTAAAGGTGAGTTATAACCAATTATTCAGTCAATTAAGTTGTAAATAAACAATAACGTCGTGTTACTCTCTCTACTCTCTCTTTAAATCTATTCAAACAATACTAATCATTTCAAAAAAAAGCAGAAAAGAGAATTTTCAAACTTATCTGTTGAAACTTTCCTCACTCTCTACCATAATCTTACTCTTATTGAACGTATTTTTGTATTCTCTTATTAATATATTCCTCAATGATACTCTATCAATATTTCAACCATTTTTGCGATTTTTACTATACTACCAATCATATCTTCATAACTCAGTTGTCTCGAATATATATCACACTGTCTCTTCTTCTCTATCTTAACTCTATATTATAATTATATATTCATGTTAATTGAATTATTGATTATATACAATATAAAATTTTATTGACCTTCCAGTAATAATAATATAAATTTATTTATCCCTATCTCATATTCCTCTCTTTATTTTATCTTTATCTTTGATAATTCTTGCTGGTCAGATGGAAAGAAGGTCGGATTCTTATTTTTTTAAGTAAAATGATTAGAAATTTTACGAATAAATTGTAATCCGATTTATTTTTTAAAGGTGGCACTACTTATGCGTAAAATTTATTTGAGTTTATAAATTATATTCGTTTAAATGTCATAAATCTCAGTACATGATATTCTTAATTACCTACAGAGTAGTATTTGATGACTTATACTAGCATTATAAAACAAAGACAATAAAATACAGTAGGTTTTTCATTTGGAAACTAGCAGTATATATCCAACGATAATGCATGATATATAATAGGAATTTATTAATAGTTTTATCGTAATTATACTTTATAGAGAGGGATCTTAGTTTGTTTTTACTAGATATTACAATATTTGTTTTTATATTATATTACTCATACTATCATAATGAGGAGAGGAGCGTATATATATTATATGATTATTATTAATTGAAACCTGTTTTTATTTAACACATCAATAATTTTTTATTACTTATACTAAAAATTATGAGCTTTTTACTTATATATATATTTTCATCCATTTAACATTAACAGATAATTTTAATAAATATAATGTTTTACAAATTTTACCTTAAAATCTTTTTAATTAAAAGGATAGAATATTATTAGAAGTAAAATATATCTTACTAATATAATATATTGAGTATTTTATATATACGGTAATTTATACAAGTAGCCTATTTGGAAAAAATTGTGTTATTCATTATATGTAAATGATATCTAATATATATACTAAAAAGTACAGAATAAAGTAGACTATTTATTATTTTATAGTATTATAGGTGTCAATGAAACATGACGATTTTTTAATATAATGATAATTTTGCAGAGATGAGTATGAGAGATGGGAGTTAGATGGAATGAGTAGTAGAAAATGAGCGCATGGGAGAGAGAGATGATTGAGTAGTAGTAGTATGTGAGAAACGACGTGAGTTGTTAGTATGTAAGAGTAGAGAGGAAGGGAGAGTATATATAGACACGTTGTGAGAATTGAATGAGCAGAAGAGATGTATGATGCTTAAATTTTCACATGTACAAATATAAGTTTAATGTGTATATTATGCATACACCTGTGAATGTATGTAGAAGACGAGTAGAGAGTTGAGAAATTGATATGTGAGATAGATAAGATCGAGTTAAAAGAGTTAGGAGTAGATCTTTTGGAGGAAGATTCAGCAGGGTGTAAACTTCTCAGAAGTAGAGAGTTGATTATGTACGAGTTGAGACATGACAGATAGTCAATATATATATGGAGCTAGAAAAGATGGAAGTTATGAGTAAGATACCATCGAGTAGATATTAACAGTAGAGAGAATCTCCGATCTTAAAAAATTAAGAACAGGTGTTACTTTTGTGGTAGTGAAAGTTCTCGAATCTATTTGTTCTTTATACCTCTAGAATCCAATATATTAATTTGGTTATTTGTATATGTATTACTCACCTACATATATATTTATATAGTTATATACTATATTGAGCATATAAACAAATTATACTATTATTATATAGGGAGGCCACCATTCTGTCACATAATAAATTATTATTTTTTTATCAGTTTTTGTTTAACTTTTTTTATACAGTGTTTTCGATTTAAAATTATTGAAAATAAATGAAAAAATTAATAAATAAAATAAAGTATAAAGATAAATGTTTTGCAATACTCTCATTAATAAATTTAATAGTATTAGTATTATATGAATTAATTCTTTACTAAGTATATTAATTATTATAGATTGATAATATTGTTTTTATAGTGATAATTTATTTATATAGTTTATATGATTTATTAAATTTATTTATTTTTTATTAGAGTATTTTACTCTGACTACATCTTATTTATAAAAAATATTATAATTAATATAATTAATTTAAAAATTTAATTTATTATAATATTTAAAATTATTTAAATATATTAAATTTTACTCATTTATAATTTTTAATATGTATATATATATTATTTATTATTATTAATTAATTTTTTTATATCTTTATTTATGTATAAAATTATATAATGTATTTTTACATTATTCTCCGGTTTTTTGCCCGTATGCCCAAATTACCGCCGTAATTACGCACTAATGTGGTTTAATTGCTTTCAGTTCTCCACTCTTAAAGCATATAAATTTTTATACAATTTACATAATTTTACAATTATGTTTTATTTTATAAACTATAGAATTTTTTTTAATTTATTTAATGGTTATAAATTTTATTTATTTCATATGCTTCATTTTGCTTGTTAAGTACAAATTGATGGCAGATACATACCGTAAATATATATGAAACCGTAATAGAGAGCAAAATACTGTCGAGATAAAGACGAGAGATTAAAAGCACATATTTATAAACTTTGGTGTACGAATGTTCACTTGAATAATCATATTAGATAATAAATTATCATGGTTCACATTATTTCAACAAAGTACATTATTTTTATAGTTATTAAAATAATTTACTAAATTCGAAAACTGATTCTCTTATTTATTAAATTTATTAACATTTATTATCATATGTCGTAATTTTAAGAGCTAATTAAGGTAGACGAATATGACTGGTATTAAATGTTTAAAGTTATGAGAAGTTTTAACAAGACTCGACGAAGATATGAAGGTTGACCTTGCCATGCCAAAAATATAAGTACACTCCTAAATGCGTGCTGGATTCTGATTTAGATCATTAAACAATTTGAAAATACTGGTTAAGATTACGAATTGAACCAGGAAACCAGGAAATTCACATAATTAACTGTTGAAATAATTTAGACTCAATTAAGGTGCAAAGAATTTAAACGCATATAGTTGAGGATAATCCGTCACGTTACTAGATTAGAATCTACGGCTACACGAGGTATTTTGGCTCTATATAAATTGAGAAAATTCAACAAAGTATCTATGATTATTTAAAAACTCAGGAAAATATAATTTAGAAAAAAGTTCTCAGGAGTAATCAGTTTATTCTTGCAAAAGAAGAGATTTTTGTTCCTCCTCATTGGTAAGACTTAAATTATATATACGCGATGAAAATACATTATGTTCTCTATTAATTTCTGCATTATACTCCGGTTGTCTTAAATATTATGCTAGTATACTGAGAGATTAGACAGAAGTTAATTGTACAATTTTGTCGACTTATGATGATGTTATGTAATTCTGCCCATTTTGTCAATTAGTTCTTCGTAAAATGGTATCACTAATATGATTACTTTAGTTACAATTTCATTATTAGTTGTACTTTTAAATAATTTATTTGTACTTGAGTTGATAAAGTGAGAGTTAAATTTTATGTTTAAATTTACAGAAAAAATGTAGCAATTTTTAAATCAGTGGAGAATCCTTTGTCTTTGCTGAGTCCTCATGATGTGGTAAGAAATTTTGCAGTATGATTTCAGTCATTTTTTCCTAAATTCTCTGATAGTTGAAGACATTTCCTTTGTTTGCTTGCGTAAAACTTGGCTTAAATTTAATTAACTATAAGTTAGTTTATTACTCTTTTTCGCATAAATCTCCCGCGATGGACAAAGTCATTCAACTTTTATTAACTTAGAAAAACATGAGGGAAATATGATGTTCAAGTTTTTACAAGGTTTAAAGGGATAATTCTACTAAAATTGAATGAGTACACATGATATATCTATATTTGCCATAAATTCCTTATGTTCTTGATAACTAATGTGGTATTATGCGGCATCATATGTTTCATTTACATGTAATTTAAATGAAACATATAATGCCTCATAACACCACATTAGTTACCAAGGGAATATGAATATTATAATAAATATAGAAATATTATCTGTAGATACATTGATTTATGGTAGAAATATTAATATTCTTATCTGATGTGGCTGAATATTCCTCTTTGTGGTTTGGTGCTTACAAGTACCGTCACCAGATTCTGTGTCTCTTTTTTTTTTTAAGCATCCGGCATTAATCGTCGATCATGTCTGCATTCCATCTTACTTGGTACCTTTGTTCCATGGTTTTTATATCTTATTAGAACCTTTTCCTTTGCTCTTCAGATACTACACTACCTCAAGATTATCAAGAAACTACTGCAGATGTGTGTTAAAATACATAATTAAACACTCATGTTGCAACCATGATCTTTAAACTTTTCAAGCATATTATTTACTAAGGTTATTTTAATTTGGGTCTTTCATATTCCCGAGGAATCCATCATTTACAGTTTTTATGGCGCTCCAAGCCTCAAATTCTCATGTTGTCATTGTAGCTTCGAAATTAGCATCATACATCAACTTTTAAATTTGAGGTCCATCAAATTTATTTTCTTTAACTTTGGCATTAATAGAAAGAAATTTGTTACACGTATACTTTAAACAAGCACTTTCTTCGTTCAGGGATTTTACGAAATGCTTCATAATGCCTAATTTAATATGAAGTGGAGGGAGTAGAACATTTTCGGAATTGACAAGCGTTAGATATAGGACATTTTGGGAAATAGGTAAAAAAAAATTCCTGGATAGTCATTCTTCCCATTTCCAGTGATTTTTGTGATCACGACTGTCCCATTCACACAATAAAATGTGGGCATTGGGTGTATCCTAATTGTAGTCCAAGTACTATACTAATAACTCAAATTTCCCCACAAAAGCTATCCGTACTCATCGTATTTCACTTTCTTTAATAACAATACAGTTTTATTATAATTTTCTGTTGAATGTACAGAGGGTGATACAGGGGTTGATGTTTGTATATTTCCAATATGAAGTAGAACTCCTTCTAAGCTTCTCTTAAAAGAATCAATAAATAATCTCCACTCTGAGGGCTGATGTGTTTTGCAAAATATGTCATTAGTTCCTGCACATTATTGCAGTACACATGGTTCATCTCTTCATCAATATATTGAAATAATTCCCCTTCACGATACCTGTACCATGAAAATTTGGTTATTGGAGATAATAAATATTTGCTTTTTCAATCTCAATCCAAGAAGTTCAGCTTTGTCTTTTGGAAAATATATGTCTCGCACTATATCATTCAGCTCTTCCCGGTTTAGTAACTCAAGGATACTATCACTTACCTCGGGAATATAAACATCGTTGTCATCACTACATTCTTCTTCAATTGGTTCATTGTCTGGGTCATGATTTGTCTCTATTGATGTGGGTGGTAGTGGAACAGGTAGCTGTTCACTTTCAGGGGGCACAGGTCTTACTTCAGAAGGTAGGTTGGAATATCTTATACTATTATTGTTTTTTATATTATAACCACGAAGAAATAATAGTCATTATAATAATTTGTGGGTTCTCTTCAAACTTCAAACCATTGGAATAGCAAAAGGCATGGATAATTTTTACAGGTACTCTATAATCTTAAAGCTCCAACACACGTTCGGCATATCTTATGTGGTGAACGTGCTTTATATTGGTCGCCTAATTTTACTCCTAAATACTTAAGGTATGCACATTTAACGATGTTTGTAATATTCTATCTTTGTTTTAAGATGACATAATTCCCGCAAATGTAACAAAATATATCAGCATTATTTAAACACGATCGCAAAGCCATTTTGAAAATGATATAATCGCTTTAGCACACACATAGATACTGAGTCATGAAATAACTTTGTGATTTTGTAACTCCAACAAAAAAGTCATATGAACGATAGTGTTTCAATCTTATCGGTTATGTTATTCAAACTTTTCATTACGTTTGGCAATGTTGGTGTTTAAAGATTGATAGCTCATAAAAAAAAAGACTATACGTGATATAGAAAAAATAATAACATTTTTGGAATCAGCGTAAAAAAAAGCATACCCAGTATCACAATAAATTATCAAAATACATACAACTATATATATATATATATATAATATATATATATATAATATTATATATATATATATAATATATATATTATATTATTATATATATATATATTATATATATTAAATATATATGTAGGTGTGTGTAGGTGTATGTAGGTGTGTGTGTGTGCGTGCGTGCGTGTGTGTGTGTGTGTTTGTGTGTAAGCAATACCGTTTGAATACACTTATTGAAACGTTATTGACATAGAAGAAAAGATGTTATTTACCTTTGAAACACTTGAAAAGAAAAGAAAGAAAATATTGACAAGCAAAATGAATGTTGAAATTTTCTTCGCTCCTCACAAACACTTAATTGCCCTTCATTGTTCGCAATGCAATAAAACAACGAGGTGTTAATTTAAAGTGTGACATTGAAAGGACATAGGTGGTTTAAACAACATACAATACATAAATAATGCACATCTTTATATATATATATATATATTACTATATCTACTATATATATATATATATTTATATATATATATATATATACTCATATATACTCTATATATATATATATATATATTATCATATATATAATTAATATGTATATATTAATTATTATATATATATATATATATTTATATAATTATATATATATATGATATATAGGCTTATTATATATACTTACTACTATATATATCATATTAATATAATATATATTATATATATATATACTATATATATATATATATATATCGCTGTACTTTATTTTGGGACAACAAAGTAGATTCGCAATTGGGTCCCATCGGTTAGAAAGCTTTTGTGATATAGTTGCAAAAGAGTTCAATTATGTGGAAAAATGGACACCAAGACTATTAAATTTCAATTTGGAAGTTAATCATATTTTAAGAGTCATGGAGTAAAAGATTTTTCTCCATTCAACATTAAAACCGTGCTTATGAAGTTTTTTTTGTAAAAGCTTTGAACATAGATGGTTTATATAGCTTTAAATTACATATACGATGAAGCCTATTATATTTATTCTTAGAGGTGATAAGCTTAAAACGTGCATTCTTGATGGTCGCCAGAAGAGAAAGTTAATTAAAAATCCGCAATTCTAGAATTCAATGACCAAAACTGAGGAGAGAGAGCTTAGATTATTTTGTGGAGGTTATTAAGAACTTCTTTGAATTACAAGTCTTAGAATTTTATTGATTTTGGGTTGCATCATGAGCGTTAATTCACTTTAAGAATATCTTGAAGTGTTTTGCCAGAAACCTTTGTAGTGTTCGTGAAAAGAAATTTGAGGTTTAGTTTTTATGAAAATGACACATTGAAGAAAGGTTCCAATGGAGATGGAATTTCTCCACGAATGCAGTCTGCTCGAATCCACAGAATTAATGACTCCAAATCTCATATAGAAAGTCCAAAAAGGAAAATATTTATTAGCACTAAGAATTAAAAGAAAATTAAAGTATATTAAGAAAACTGGTCTTTGGCTTATTCAAAAAAGAAATAATTTTTTGGGGGTTATTTTTGAAAATTTTAATAAATTTATGTCAACTTTTATACTTTATATTTAACTCGCATCACAATTACTTTCCTTACCATTATTATTAGGAACAAGAAAAATTATTTTCATACAAAGAAGAAAAAAAGAAAATAAATAATTCTGTGCATGGATATTGCTATAAAATACTATACAAAAGTTACTATTTAAAATCAGCAACAAACTATATAATATCAGATGTTAGAACTAAAAGCAGCAAATTTATTATTGGGTACTGAAAATAATGATAATCAAAATGAAACTCATAATTTACGAAAAATTATTTTTACAAGAGGTTATAATGAAATTATATATATATACACATATATACTCATATATATATAATATATATATATTATTAATATATATAATACATATATATATAATATATATATTATATATATATATTTAATATTATATATAATATATATTATATATATATAAATATATATTATATATATATTATATATATATATATATATATATATATATATATATATATATTATATATATTATATATATATATAATTATATTATTTAATAACTTTCAAATTTTAAATCTTACTAATTTTACAACTATTAATTATTTTGTAGGATAAAACTTGCTCTTGAATGATGCTATCTAAATATTTTACTTTGTCGGGAGGTTACAAAAAAAAAAAAAAAAATAACAATAATTAATTTTCGAGACTAGTGATAATTTATATAAATAAAGATCAGTATTTAGAGCTTGATCTATTGATTAATATTTTTAATATCAATATATATATATATATATATTATATATATATATCTATAATATATTATATATATTATATATATATATATATAATATATATATATATAATATATAATATTATATATATATATATATTATTATATATATATATTATTATATGATATATATATGTTTGTTTATATAAATAATTTAACCTCATGAAATTCTAGAAAAGAGTGCATTAATAATAATAAATAATAATAATAAATATAATAATAATAATAAATTAAATTTAATACATATTAAAGTTATAAATACAACAACAATAAATAATATTAACAATACTTAAATTAAGTTTATAACTTTCAAAAGAGTAATAAAATATTATTTAAAATATTGTTGAAAACTTCAAATGTCCCAACTATAAATTATTATTTATTTTTATTTTTAATTTTTAGGTTTGCAACATTTGTCAAAAAAAGTTGCTTTTAACATCATTTCCTTCAAAAACGTATTTCGTTACGCCTTGGGGTTTTTATAAGCACCTAAGAAGAGAATATTCTTGGTAGCGTTGTCAAAGATAAGGAAAAGGAATGGGTGGTTGCAAATAAACTTCTCAGGTTCAATTGGTCTGGCAACCCTGAATTGAATTAGGGCAGTTGCTGCTCCTGCTTCTGTTCCTTCTTCGTTAACCTCGACGAAGGCTTTGTGGATGGATTTTCCAACGCTTAAACCTCCTGCTGGATCGAAAGCGGTCAAGTTTGCCAAGCGTGAATCGAATAGGTCAGAGATTCCCATGTTAACCAAAGACTGAAAAGTAATTAAGGATTATTAAGGATTACTACTACTACTACTGATGGCGAAGTGATAGAAAATTTTCTGGAAAATGTTCAATTTTATTAAAATTAGAACTTTTCAACTAATACTTTAAATAATTTTTAATAATCATGTTAAAATGTTTAATGATATCTTTAGGTCTTTAGGATCGTGTAAGTTGAATGTCTTAAAAGTAAATGACAAAATATGGAAAATAAACTACAATTCTCTTACGCTAATAAGCTCATCCCCAACAGTTTCAAAGAGTTTGAATTTGGGAAGTGAAACTTCCACTTGTCCTCTCCAGAGAGAATCAATTTCTTTGTGCAGAAGAGGTCCGTTTAACTTTGCTACCATGTTGTTAAAACCTTCTTCACCAGCAATGAAAGGTGGAAGTAAGATGATCATGGAAATATCTTCTCCTGTGTATGGGAGTTCCAAAATGTGGGCGCCAAGTTCTTCAGAGGGACCTATTGAAAAATATAAAAACAATTATCAATTTTATTATCAAAATCATACAGTTCCTCCTAAACATGCTATCTAAACAACTGGTAGCGAAATTTTTTCACTAAAGGAGTATCTTTCTTAATAGAGAGATAATTAGGTCAGAAGAAAATTGGGTAACAAGAGACTATAAACTATAATTATAATAAGAAACTACAATTACTAACCACTCTTAAAGTTTCCTTTTTGACTCATCATTTCGACAAAGAAATAATCTTCAGGTGTTGAATAGAAAAGTTCCTTTTTAGTAGCAGAATTCTTGAACTGGTATAGCCATGTTCCTTTAAAGAAAGCTGCATTTACTAAGGCCATTTTTGAATCGCTAATGTCTCCAGAATTGACAATTTGAGGGATTCGTCCTTTTGTAACTGTAGATACGAAGTCATTGATGGTTTTAGCTGCAGAGTCAGCCTGAAAACATTAAGAATTTTGTTAAAATTAAATCAAATAATTCAAAAGTTTTTACTAAAATTTTTACCTTTGTTTCAAAGAACATAAAATTTTGGAATGTACTATAAAAACACTTAAAAAATTCCAACAATATATAATACTATATCAGGTTAAATCTAAATGCTATTATAATAAACATGAAATTTAAAACTTATTATTGAATTAATCTTTCAAAGTGTAGTTTTGCATTAAAAACTTAGGTTCAATATAAAAATATTAACGCGTTTTAATCGATTACAACCAACGTATTATTAAGTTAAAATAACACCAATTCTATTTCAATATTGTAAAGTGGATTGTTTGTATGGTAATGCTTACAAAATGGAAGAAACTAAATAATACGTGTTATTTTATGGCCTTATATCTCTTTGAAACGCTTTAAGACGCGTTAAAACGCATAAAACATTTAAGAAGTGTATTAATGTCTTACTTGGCCAAAATCAAGGTTTTCAAGTTCCTTGTTCATGATTTCAGTCATACAAGGGCGAACGGCCACTGAGTTGTCAAAATAGGCCTTGTTTGCCAAATTAAATGTGTAGTCACTGTTGTTCATCTGTCTCATCTCGTACCTGTGTAACATTATTATTATTATTATTATTTTTATTATTATTATTATTATTATTATTATCATTATATTAATCATTATTATTATTATTATTATTATTATTTTTATTATTATTATTAATTATTATTATTATTTTTATTATTATTATTATTATTATTATTATTATTATTATTTGTTATTATTATTATTATTATTATTATTATTACTATTATTATTAATATTAGTTATTTTGTGCATTAGTAATTATTATTATTATTATTTAATTATTTTTTCATTATTGTTAGTACAACTTATTAGTATTATTAATTTTGTCCCCATTATTTTATTACTATTTTTCATTATTATTTTCCATTCGTTTTTTATTATTATTATTATTATTATTATTATTATTATTATTATTATTATTATTATTATTATTATTATTATTATTATTATTATTATTATTATTATTATTATTATTATTATTTATTATTATTATTATTATTATTATTATCCCCATCACCATTAATTATTGAGTTTCTATAGCTCTGAGAAAAGGAAAAATGGTAGGAGAGTAATTTTAAAAACGACATGAAAGTGTAACATTCACCAATAAATATGATGGAAAGAATAATTTTAATACAAGATCAACGAAAAAATTTTCTTTAAAATTACAAAACTGAATAAGATTTTGAATTTCAGAAATAATACTAACATGAAGAAGTATAAAATCTTAATGTTGGACAAGGGAGTAAATTTTTTTTTGATTTTTCCGATCTTTCAATGCCGATTCCGATGCATCGAATTGCTTAAATGGAGTGGAATAACTTCTACGCAAGTATCTATATATATATATATATATATATATATATATATATTATATCTATTATTATTATTATATCTATATATATATATATATATATATATATATATAATATACTCACACTCTCTCACTATATATTATATATATTATAATATATATATAACTATATATTATATATATATATATATATATAATATATATATATATATATATATATATATATAGTATATTAGTGATTGTAGTATATATATTATATATATATTAATATATATATATATATATATTATATGATATATAATATTGTTAAAAATTTTTTCATTTGATTGGTTAATTTTAAGCTCTTAGTAACCAATCAAAAAAGATATTATAACAGCTACAACTATAAGTACTCCTTGGTATAGAATATATTCATGTAGCCGCTGACCGGTGAACTGACAGATGAGCGCTAATGTGTAGTGATTAGCAGCTGAGCCGTGAATCGCAATAGACGACAGTATACTTGCACAGAACAGAAAAGGCAAAATTAAAACATAGAAAAAAATTTTGACTTAAAAGAAAAGAAGTTTAAAACTTTAAAAAAAGAATATAAGGTTAAATTATTATTGATTTATGCAGGGAAAAACAGCATGTAATGAAAAAAATATGGTTTGCCTGGAAGCGGAACAAAAGGAGAAGATGACACTTAAATAACAAAATGAGTAATGGAAAGTTTGAAAAATAATATATATTTTAAAATTAATCATCAAGAATTACGACTAAAGATTTTAAGAATTTTTGCCAAAAAAAAAAATGAATGTTATCAAGATTATAACAAAACTAACGTTTTTTCGAAGCTAATTTAAAAAAAGTAAAGTGATGTACATAAACATCATTCAGCGTTACATCCGTGCTCAATAGCAAATTATCCGCATTCCGCGTTTTGTTTACTCAGACTTCGCTATGCGTACTGTCCCCGGACCTTATCCGGTTCGTGGCGCAGATAAATATGGTTTTGTTTTTAATTTTTGTTCTCATATATTAGTAGATATGATACTAACAATTAATTAAGATGTAACGAGAAAGATGCGAAATATGAAACTATTACGAATTAATAAATAAAGTACCAAAACGTTGATTCCGTATGACAATGAAACGGTTTTTAGCGCTACGAGTGAAAGAATTCAAGGTAGTGTAAAAAATAGTGCTTCGGGGAAACAATACGTTCCGTATTGGGTTATGTTTTCATATATAGATTTTTGTGTATACATAACAAACATATCATAACTGAATTAGAGGGCAAGAATTTGCAACCTACTCTAATGTATCGACGATGCTGGTGAAACCTTACTAACTATAGTGACCGACGATGCAGTAATTTGACCTAACCCATTGATCAACTTTGCCGTAACAGTTTCTATTGTTTTCGGGTAAGATTTTTGCAATTCAGAAAACATCCAGAGACGTCTCTGTGTCTCGGGCGCTGCCAAGCGTAGATTCATATAGCAAGCAGTTTCGTTCATTTAGTGTTTCACACATTTGTGATATAGGTGGTGTTATCATCATCTCAACGACAATTATATTAGTGTGTAGCATTACTCAAATTAATAAAAACTAAAAAGAAAAAAAAAAAAAAAAAACATTTATCTGCATCATAAAAAGGATAAGGACCTGGTCACCTTTGGAATCTTACATTCCTTGCATATTAATAACGAATTCAAGAATGTGTGTGTGTTGTGTGTTGTGTGTGTGTGTGGTGGTGGGTGTGTGTGTGGTGTGGTGTGTGTGTGGTGTGTGTGTGTGAGAGAGAGAGAGAGAGCAGCATGTAGATGAGAGAGAGAGAGAGAGAGAGAGAGAGAGAGAGAGAGAGAGAGAGAGAATTGTAACAAGACATCAAAAAGAAAATGAAAAACTTGGGGAAAAAATATTTTTCCAATTTAGTTTGACAAGACAAGAATGGAACAGTGGTTTGGAATTAGAGGAGCTAAACCTCGAACTGGAAAGAGATGGAACCATAAACTCTTTACAACTCCTTATACTCTCAAAGATTATTATTTTAAAAAAATTGTATCTGGAATCAATCATCAACCTAGTCATCAATCAAATGTGAATTTAATGAGTTGTTTTTTTGGGTAATAAGAAGAGAAAGAAATGATAACAAAATTAATTATTATTATTATTATTATTATTATTATTATTATTATTATTATTATTATTATTATTTATTATTATTATTAATGTATCTTGATTATTATGATTATGAATTATGATTTATTTTTATTATT
>JABUQX010018868.1:27500-30585 GCA_015478945.1 Trachelipus rathkii
TTATTTATTATATTACTATAATAATATTAAGTATATATATATATATAATAATTATATATATAGATATAATAGATATATATATATACTATATATATATTATAACATATATATGGACTCTATTTTTATTTATCTTTAGAACCAATATTAAAGATGAATTAAAGTTTGACTTATTAATCCGAAACCATACAAACCAACAATTACTCACAAATTTTTTAAAATGTTGAAGAGGGAAAGAGTCCTTTTCTTAATGAATGGCTAGATCATCACATTCTTCCTCCCGTAGCACATTTTCAAGTACTGGAAAGGACTGTTTTTAATTGTGTGACCTTATTTAGGGGACCTTCTATACAAAGAGTAAATATTTCGTTCATTATTCGAACCATTTAGTAAAATATAAAAGACATGCATTCACCTGCTATAAAACATGTAAATTCAAGAATGGCATATATTGCCGTCTCACCAATACGGTAAAGAACTGCCGTTTTCGAAATTGCTATAATACCAGCTGTGGTTGGTGCAACTGAACACTGCCTGATTGCTCTGAGCACTATTTATTCAAAATAATAAGGCAACAAAATTTGTACCCTAATTCTACTTTACATATTTTGTTGGCAACCATGATGTCGGTATTCGAGTAGCAATGTAGATTACGGGCAATTTTTCCGAGTCTGCTTAATTCAGACTAGAAGCTGGAGATGTCGTTCTTGTGGAACAAGACACATCAGATACGATTTTACATGACCATACTTTTTCTATGGAAAGGTGATATGCAATCAATTTGTTAATGAAGCATACAATTGTGATATTTATTATCTCCTTATAGCAGACGAGACAACAGACATATCCGGGACAGAACAGATATCGATTGATGCTCCTTCATTGATTAAGCGCGTCTCAATGACGTGAAGAAACTTTTCTAGGCTTTACGCTTCTTAAAAAATGAAAGCTGAAAATATTAGATTGAGCTATAATGTCTAGCTACCACGATATACTATATATATATATATTACAACACTAGGAAAATTAACATGGCCTAAACTCCACTCACATATATTATATATATATTATATATATATATTATATCATATATATATAATATATATATATATATTTATACCATATATATAAATATATATTATATATAATATAATATATTTATAATATATTGATCAAACCTAGTGGACTTGGGTACTTGTTATTGCGAGCCTCCATTATGGCCTATCAAAGAAAAATGGCAGTTAAAAAATTTAATAAGTTCAGTACCCTAAAGCAATAAATTTTTCATTGTTGCTCCCATTGTTTAAATTTTAGTAATTAATGACCTAAATGCTGTTCCAAAATTTCGAAACACTGTTGGAATTGTAAAACAATTATAAAATATTAAGAGTTAAGCTAAAACTAAAGCCTGTAAAAAAATTTGCGTAGCAAATTAATACCGTAAAGTTAAAATTATGCAGTCTCTTTTAAAAAATTTTAAAAAATCTTAGAATAATTTGTGAGATTTTTCATTTACCACTACAGTATCCAAAAGAATCCCAGCCTCAGGGACATCAGAAAGATCTGCTGAGGATTGATTCAGAGTTTCACCATTTACACCTTACCTTGATTTCTTCATTTCATCTCTGGACTATCAAATTTTCGGAACATAAAATAACATCTACCTTCTTATGCAATTTTGCGCCAGGTTAGATTAAGAAAATTAGCCAAATCGGAATATTTAAATAAGAAAATTGAACCGTTATAACTTGAAATAATAACATTATAACAACAAATTCGGTGAACATTAACTTTGTTTTAATTTCTGGAAGGAATCAAATAGGGAACAAATAGATGAGAAAATGGAATTACAAAATATTATTACAAAGTCATAGCACATTTTTCCCAGCAGCTTGCCACAAGCATATCACAGTACATTTCACACTTCCACCAACTTACTTGGCAATATGAAAGATCGTTTAGTTACCTTACGTATGTGATAAACGTGCTAAGTCAACTATTTATCAACGAAAAGATTATAAATAGCTATGTTTTACTAGCAATTCACGGGAAAAGTGCACGTCAAAAACCCAGTTGGTAGAAGATACTTATAACATGATTTTGAGAAAGAAAAAAAGGATTTATTAAATTTCTTAAATTTTTCAAACTAAAAAGGAACACATATAATTAATATAATATGACTTCTTACTAGTTATACTCATTTTAAAATAAAACTTTTCGTAGGTTATGAAATATTTATAAATATTGGTCTTATGTGTGGGATTATAAATTCTTATTATTCAAAACTTTGAATACATTATACCATATGTATTTATATATATATATGTATATATAATATATATATATATTATATATATAATATTATCATATTATATATATATATATATAATAATAATATTATATATTATTATTATATATATGCATATCGATATATTGATTTTTGCCTATCTACACTGATTTATCCTCATTCGTATAACTTTCCTCTATGATTTTTTAATATATATAATGTATGTATGTATGTATGTATGTATGTATGTATGTATATGTATGTATTGGTGTGTGCGTGCGCGCGTGTGTGTGTAAAGCGAGATGATCTCCTTAATTGTTATGACACAATTAATTTAATCACCCAGGCTCATACTGATATAAAAGGGGTGATGTAAAGAAAGCCTCTTCTTTTTATTCTTTATTAACATCACTGTATTCGGATCACCAACAAAAAGGATAATTTCTCTTTTTAATAGGTTCAATGATTAATGGAGGACCGGATCTGTTATTATTTCTTCATTAAGAAAATTATTACAAGAGATCTCTATAATTGGCTTTTATTATATAATATTTACTATATTATGATCATTTGTAGGCGAGTGTACACAGAAAGATATGACCAAAGAAGTCAAATTCTTCCCAACTTAGATTATTAAGCTCACTCTTAATATGAAAATCACAATATGTTTTATATTATATTTAACTTTATATAATTCACGAGGTCAGGGTTAGTGCCTTGCCTTCTCAGTCAAAGTGGTTGTTTTAGATTGCCCCGTTTCCTTTTCCCCTAAAGAAACATTTTGATTGTTAGCTTCAATTT
>JABUQX010018869.1:7500-59395 GCA_015478945.1 Trachelipus rathkii
ATGTTATATTTTTTATATTTTTTTCTTGAAAAAGTTCCTTTAATATTCATTTAATAAGCAAAATGAGCTCTCCCCCAAAAAGTTGAAAATCATTGGATCAATTAGAGCCAACGGAAAAGGGGAATGACACCCAAATTTCAAAAGGGAAAAACTTTGGACTGCAAAGGAATATTTCAATCAAAGCTTGGAGATTTTCATATCTGGTATTGTGACCTGGAAGCCACTGGTTAATTTCATCTGAACTGACCTATATATATATATATATATATTATGGTATATATATTATATATATATTATTATAATTATATATAATATATATATATTAACTATATATATATAGTAATATAATATATTAGTATATATAATATAGTGATATATATCTTATATATATATATATATATGGTAAGACGCTGGACCTTTCCCGTCTGACTTTGAATATTCGGATATATCGATATCGATATCGATATATATATATATATATATATATATATTATATATATATATATATATATATATATATATATATATATATATATATATATTAGTAATATGTATATATATAATAATATATTATAGTAATAATATGTGTCTACCTAACCCCACTTTATCCTAACCTAAACTTAAAAGTGGGGTACAACGTTGAACCTAACAATATAATGGATGCAACGATTGCAACAGCAATGCAACGCTAACCTAGATGAATACACGTTGCACAGCAATGCAACCTAGACCGAGATAGATTCACGTTGCACAGCAATGCAACTTAACCTAGATGGTTTGTCTTTAAGTAAACATTTAACAATATTTAAGTTTAATAATATTAGATTCAACTCACGACTTATGGGATAATTCCTTGCCTAATACCTTCAGAAAATGGTTCAATAATCTGTCCATATTTAGGAATTTCTTTTTATATGTTGATACCTAGCAAAAGTTAAAGAAATTATTAAAACATCACCTATAATATATATATATATATATATATTATATATTATATATTATATATATATATAAATATATATATTATATATATTATAATATATATATATATAGATTATATATATATATATATATATATATATATATATATAAATATTATTTAAGATATATTATTTAAATAACAGTTCTTACGTTTTTAAAATTTAAAAATATAGAACAAAAATCAATTCATTTGCCCTTTAATTTCTTATCAAAGTAATTTATATTATTATGTGTTAGTATAGAAATGTTAGAGGATTGTAGTATGTTGTAGTTATCTTAAATTTCAAAAATAATTATATAATATCATTTTTAAAATTATAAAATTGCACTGGATCACAGACAGCATCCTATCCCTACAAGTTCTTAAAGAGTAGTGAAAAAATTGCCGCATCAAAATAAAGCATTGGAATGGGGATTTATAATTGGCCCTTGTTAAACGAAAAAAAAGGTTTTTTTTTGGAATATACATATTTTGGAATATATCGTTTTGGGAACAGATTTTTTCGGTCAGACGAAAATGTTTCAGTTTGTCATATATAGATATATATATTATATATATTATATTATAGTATATATCTATATAATATTATATATAGTATAATATATATATATATAGTATAGTATATATATTATATATATAATATATATATATGTTGGTTGTTAGGAGTGGTTTTTTGTTGGTAATAAAACATGTTGTTAAAGAGATCGCTATAGTTGTTTTTTGTATTATTATTTAAGCTAATAACGCAATTTGTGTTGTGTTTTTGGTTTTGGGTGTGTGTGGGGTTTTTCGAGTTGCTATTTTGAAGTGGTTTTATGTTGTTTTTAAATGGGTTTTAATAGATTTTAAGAGGCAAAAATCACTATGGAAAACTGTTATGCACATGTGCTAACACATATTTAAAATTCCTTAATAAATTTCTTTTTAGATTCTTAAATTTCAATTTTCTTGATAACGTGTAAACTGGTATTTAAGTTAATATTATTTTTGAGTTTGTAGCGCGTAGGTATAAGTAAAAGTTAAAAGTGTTTTTGATGTGATGATATAAGTTTTTTTATCGTGATAGAGTGTTATAGCTGGTAATATTATATTTTATATATTAATATCGCAGTAAGAAGTGTTTTATCATTTTAAAGATGATACAATGTAATTTGTTATTTTTTGTTATTGTAATGGTGAAAAATATAGGTTATTGTTATTTTTATAGTTGGTTGTAGGCAGGTGTGTATGGTGAGAGAGTTAGGTGTGGGATATGTTGTGATGGATTAGTCTTTGTTTACCTTGGATGGTTGTATGGTTGGTGTGTTGAGCGGTTTTGTGTCTTAAATTAAATTATCTGTGTTAGTTCTTCATTGGAGTAGGTAAATGAGGGTGTAGAGAATGCAAAGGGGGTGGAGTGATGTTAGTATATGTGTGTTGTTAGGTGTGTTCTGTAGTATTCGTGGAGCGGAAATTGCAACCGTAAAGTATACTTATGAATTGCTGTCTCTAATATGGGATTCTACTCTAAGTTGCTATATGGTACTACCGTTATAAGAGATTATTGGAAGAGTCTGGTGTGTGTTGGTGATGATGTTGATTCTGTATTTTCTATATAGGTATTTAGTGGGTGGCGTGGTGGGTGAAACGGATACCGGATTATATATGTTGAATACTTATGTGAGGTTATTGTTAGCATTGTGTGTGTGTGATTATAGATTGAAAAATAGGATGATATGTTGGAGTATGTGTTTTAAATGAGAGATGTGTCCGGTGTTTAAGGCCTGGTATAGTATGTTGGCCGGTGTGTTTTTGGGGACCGACTTGGGTGTGTGAAGATCGAATGATATGTGGATTTGAGGTCGTTGAGAATTTTGGTTGATCTGTTTTTGATAGTTGAAGAGTTGAATGTGATTTGGTTTGTATGAGTGGGGAGAAGATAAGGGTTGTGTGTATATTATAGTGAAGAGTGGTTGATGTTGTTGTATGGTTGGTGGGCTCTGCGTCATCCTGGCAGTTGAGTTAACTGTGTGGAGGAGTGTGGAGTATATTTGGTGGTCCATCGGTGTCCTGGTGTATTAGTCGTGTGGTGTGTGGGTATTTGTGTGTGCTGATGCTGATGGAGGTTTTGCTCTTGGTCAGTAATTAGAGGTGTTGGTTAGGTTTTTGGAGTGTCTGTGTGTAATGTGTTGGTCTTGTTGTCGTTTTGTGTCGTGGGCAGTGTTGTGGTGTGCTGAGTGGGAGTGCTGCTTTTGTGTGGAGCTTGTGCGTGTTCAGTGCGGCGGTTTCGTGTGGATTTGTTTTGTGGGCTGGTGGTCGTTGGGTGTGTGGTGAGAGTGGAAAGGAAGATAAAAGAAAGTAGGGAGAGGAGTTTGGTTATATTAGATATATTATGTTATTGTAGTGAGGTTATATATTAGTTGTATTTGTATTTGTGTTACGTTGGTAGTGATTGTTTCTAGGGTTTGTGGTTTTGAGGTTTATTTTTGTTATATATTGGGTGGAGTGAGTGAGTAGGTTTAGTATAATTTTTAGTGAGGTTGAGTTGTGAGTGATAGGTGTGGTTGGGGTATATTAGTTGGTTTATAATTGTGTATATATGCTATATGTTGTTATAGTGAGTGAGTTTAGTTTGTGGTGAGTTTTGATTTATTTGTTTGTGTTGTTGTGTGAGATGAGTGAATGGTCTTATTAAGTCTTGCGATTATCTCTTTCAATTAGATATATGTTATTGGAGTGTAATATAAGAGTGATAGAGTGTTGGATGTGAGATTATAAAATAATATAATACTATACTTGTTGGAGGTTGTTTTGTTTATCTTTTATATTAATGGTTCAGGTTTGGGATATATAGTTGTTGTGTGGTTATACCAAATAGCGTTGAGATATACTCGAAGGTGTTTTTTTGGTGGCAATTCAGGAGGTTTTGTGGTCCATGTTGTGGTCGGGACGATTAATGGTGCTTCTTGCAATAGTGTGTATTATAATTGGTTCGAGTGTGAGATTCTCCACTGGTTCCAAAGCTGCGAGAGAGTATTGTAGTTTTGGGTTTTATATTAAAAAGGAAATAAAACTTTTATATTATATATTAGTTTATATATACTTGGTTTAGTGTTTATTATGGTGTATTGTTATATATAGATATTGGTGTAGGTGAGTGATAGTTTGTGTATAGTTATATGGGTATAGTATCATTATTTATATTTATTTTGGATTATGTGAGTGTTGAGGGTTGATGTGGGTTGTTGGGTAGTTATTGTTAGTGAGTGAGTTTTTGTAATGTTGTATAGTGATGAGGTTATTATTTTACTAGTGAGAGGGTGTTTTGTATATAGTTTTATTGGTGAGGGTGGGTGTAGTTGATGAGTAGGTGGTGGTGTTTAGGTGAGTGAGTGAGTTGGTATTGTGTAGTAGTTTATTGGGTGTGTTTATGGTGTTGTGTTTTTTGTGATCGAGATTATTATAATAATAATATGGTGGAGATTTGTGTGTCCGTGTGATAGTAATTTATTTATATGTCATTTTGTGAGGCTACGAGTGTAAAAAGAGAGTGTGTGGACTCCTCAAGTTACATTTTTGTGTGAGGAATTTCGTGTGTGCGCGAGTGTGCGTTATATAAAGTGGCGGTATTTGTTTATGTGTGCAGTGATATGGAGTGTTGAGCAGGGTGGGGAAATGTAAATTAAATATTAGAAAGTGGGCAAATTTATAAGTTTGGGTGAGATTTCTGTGTGTGTAATCAAAAGTTATTGAGTGATATATAACCTTTGTTTCGTGTGAGTTGAGAGTCATCAAACTGGCGGTGCTTCATTATATTGTGTGTAGGTATATATATTAAGTCAAAATGATTTGTTATGTTTTGGTGTTGTATGTATGGGTGTCAGATGGTCAATTTCTTTGTTATTATATTTTATTCGTTTGGCATTCATTGGTAAAGAATATAGGTATTTATGAGTTTAGTATATTATTATATATTTAGGGTAGGTGAGGTTATATTTGTGGGGTTTGTTTTTATATTATATAATATAGTATTATATATATATATATTATATATATATTATATATATTATATTTCTTTATTTCTTCCTTCTAATTTTCGCCAAGAATGGGAGTAAAGGTGATTTTGACGAGCATCGGAAAAGGAAAGCAGTAGAAGAAACATACAAGTCGAAAAAGAAAGCCAGCCTTAACCGCCCCTCAGTACCAATTAATTAGTGAGAACTTCATCGCAGTCAGAAAATCCACCTAAAGCTTCATGGAACAGCGAATGACCCTCACTAATGGTAGATCGTCAATGTTAAGGGTTATCCCTTGGCCCCAGGTGGGCAACAACCATACCCCCTCACAATCCCCCGCCAATTTCACTCCTGTTATTACACCTTTCTTCTCCGCCTCTACCAAAGTCCATTTCTCGTCCTTTAAACATTCGTTTACTGACTCAATCACTTTTTCTTTCGGCCTCCCAGCCGTTCGGTTCCCAACCACACTTGCCACTATACATTCCCGCTTAACCAACCGACTATCATTCAAATCCTTTCCATATGAACCAAACACATCTCAACATACTTTCCATTTATTCTCTCATTTACCCTTTCTTCAAACCACACCCACTCTAAAATAAGTTCATTCCTCATTTTATCAATTCTTCTCACACCTAAGCACGCCCCTAAGATTGTCCATCTGAACACTTGAACTTTTTAAGATCTATACTTCTTATTCAGACCATAGTCTTATACATGGTTCACACTGAAATTTTGAAAAATTTGATTTCCCTGACTTTCCCTGACCTCCCTGACCAAAATCGCATTTCCCTGACCAGCGTGTTCGCTACTTTTGGCGTATAAAATATCTTTAATCTTTATTGCAGCCTATTTACTCAGTTCATACATTAAATATTATTGAAAATTTACTTTAGAACTGTTTCATCATCATGGATGATTTAAAAAACTATTTTAATTTTTTTAGTAATCAGCCTATAGCCCTTCCCATAGCCGTCCAACGCACTCCTTTTTTATTTTTCCAAGTAAACAGTTTTTATTTATACAAAGGAAATAAATTAAAAGCTTACATTAATTGACTAGGTGACTAACGTCCACTGTGATCCCATAAAGTTCTAAATGGGGTAGATTTGTATTATGGAGACAAAATGTAGCATCTTGAAATTTTGAATTTTATAGCGTCTTCTTCTGTCAAAGCTTTGCAGTTTTGACATCTTTCTCTGCTCTTCAAGTTTAATGACATCTGTATGATAATTTTTTTTTTGCAACCTTTTTATTCTCTTCTTCTTCTTGGGTTCTGTTTTGACTCTTTGAGTAATGTTCTTCATATCCCCTATGGGCAGCTCTTACATTTGTCAACATTTATTGAGTGATAGGAACTTTATGAATACTTTCATGAGATCTTATAGCATTGTGCACTGTTCTTTGAGAAATCAGACTAAAATTGCTTAATTTCTAGAAAACCCTCCTTCCACTGTCGCATTTCCATGCGAAAATATCAGTCCTAATTTAATAATTTGCGACAATTCCACATAACATTGATTCCAGGTACTATAGAAGAAAAAGCTAATCAAGTCTCTTAGTTAAAAGACAATCACACATCCAAAAATATTTTGGATTTTAATTCAAGGGTAGAATGAGCTTCACTGCAAGTAGTGTGTAATTGTGTTTTGCTTTCTAGAGAATATAGGGAGCAAGTCCATGGTTAATCACATATTTACATTTCATCGGCCCCATTTTAAAATTTGAAGCTACCGCACTACTGGAAACATTAATTTAATGTTTCCCCTATATCTGCAAACGATTTTTAAAGACATTTTATCATCCACCACCACCTTTAATGCCCATACTATTTCAGATCCTGTAACATCATCTTTAATGCAAAAAGATGAAACTGATTGATAAACTGGTTTTGGTTGGTTATAATAGAACACTCAGGGTTATTTACAATCGGTTGAGTATGATTAGAAGTTGATGGAATGGCAAAATTTTCAGTGCACACACTTTCCTAATATTTGTACTATTAGAACATATAACGAAAAGTTTTTCAATGATGGTTGGTCCTGCTGAGTTTTGATTAATTAAATTCAAATGATTTCCATTCTTAAATGTGAAACTTCGGCTTGGCGCCACATGTTAGATAGATCAAAGTTTTTTTTACATACTTTACAGTATGCTTGGAAACTATCTGGTCCTTTACCCAACACCTGATAAACGTGGGTTCAGGTTGACGTCCAACCACTGGTCGTTTAAAAAATTTAGTTTTTTTGTTTGAAATTATTTTATAAATAAATAAATAAATACCGTAAACTGCACAAAAATCCAAAATCACTTCATCAAACCCTAAAAAAAAACACCTTAAAAAGTTTAAATCCCTAAAAAGAAAAGATATAAACAGATTAAGTCATAAGTCAAACAGTCTAAAACACATACACCAATCACCTTCAATCAAAAGGATGAATTTGGAACAACCCTCTAAGAACAGAAAAGAAAGAATAGTAGGTAATAGTGAACTAAAAAATAGAAAGAAACAGGATAGAAGTATATTTATGGAATGTCATCCTTGCCCACCTTTTCATTCCACTTATCAAATACATCTCTTATTCCACAATTATACAGTCAGGAAAAAAAATATATCAAACATATGCAACTTGGTCCATGGAATGTTCTAAAGATACCCTTGAGAATTTTAAAATTTCCCTGACTTTTTTTTTTGGAATTCTGCCAGGGGAATTTTCCCTGACCTTTCAGCATATCTAAAACGTTTCCCTGGACTTTCCCTGACCAATTTTTTTTTCCTGACTTTTCCCTGACCTTCCCTGACTTTTCAGAAAGTGTACCCTAGTCTCACTACTATACAATAACACAGGTAACATACCCTCATGTAAGACCCTAGCACACTCAAGACCTTAGTCCCTTTATATTCACCAACGATTTTAATTGCACTAGCCACCCTCCTACAAATTCACAACTTTCCTACTACAGCACTCTGCATCGTCCGTTCCCTTCTTCATCCATCCTTATTACCCTAAATATTTAAACTCAGACAACTTGTTCCAGCTGCTCACCATCTAGACTACTTCAACAACTAAGGAGTGTCTCAAAACTCACGAAACCATAACCTTAGCTCTTATCGCACGTTTCTTTCAAGCCCCTCCTTAAATACACACCCTGCCAATCTAATCTACCAATCCTCCTCAACTCTCGTTCAGATTCGCCAACAGAACGGCAAATCATCCTCATAAATAATAGTTTAGGGCACCCTCCATTCATCTCCATCTAAAACACCATTTTTTTCCTGGCCAAAAATCCCACAACTCGAATTCTTTCAATAACCCCATCCATATACAAATTGAATACCAAGGAGACATAACACAAACCCTGTCTCACTCCTGTCTCAATCAATCCTAAACCAATCACAGTTGACACCATTTATTCTTGACAGCACGCTTGCACTATCGTCATCAACATACTTTTGACTGCCATTTCAGAAGCCTACCACCAGAACCACCAAATATATCACTAACACCTGACATAAACCTTCCCTATTAACTATCACATTGTTTGCAAATATATATATATATATAAATATATATATATATATATATATATATATAATATATATATATATATAATATATATATATATATATTATATAATATATATAATATATATATATATATATATGAGACTATGGTCAGGAAAAAGAGGTATAGATCTAAAGTACAATGTGTTCAGATGGACAATCTTATGGGCGTGTTAGGTGCGAGAAGAATTGATAAAATGAGGAATGAATGTATTAGAGAGTTGTATGGTGTGAAGAAAAGGATAAATGAGAGAATAAATGAAAGTACCTTGAGATGGTTTGGTCATGTGGAAAGGATGGAAGATAGTCAGTTGGTTAAGCTGTTGTATAGTGGTAGAGTGTATTACGAATCAGCTGACTGGGAAACCGAAGAAAAAGTGGATTGAGTCAGTAGGAGAGAGAAATGTGAGTTTGACAGAGGCGAGAAGAAACGTGCATAATAGGAGTGAATGGCAGGGTTTTGTGAGGGGTATGGTTGTGGCCCACCTGGGCCAAGGGATAAACCCCACACTGACGAGATGTCATAGTGAGGGACCGTGAAGCTCTAGGGTGGATTTTCTGACTGAGACGAGTTTCACTTATAGGTATAAAGGGGGCAGTATGGCTGAGCTTTCTTTTCGACGTGTCATTCTTCTACTACTTTTCTGTTTCCGGTGAATGTCACGCACCTTATCTTCCCCAGACTTGGGAAAGAAGGTAGATAATAATAATAATATAAATTTATGTTATGAGTAAACTGTATAACAGCTATGTTAGGCCAGTATTGCCATATTGTGCACAAGTTTGGGCCCCTTATTTAAAGAAAGACTTAGATATGCTAGAGAGAGTGCAAGGTAGAGCAACAACCTTGGGTGATTTCTGGGTTTGAGGGTAAGAGCTGAGGAGAGGCTGAAAGAGTTAGGAATGTTTTATGTAGAAAGGCGATTTCTCAGAGGGGACATAAGTCTACAAAATATTTACATCTATTGATAATACAGAGAGCACAGACGGGAGACCAGGGACATAAGAAATTTAAGAATTCATGTCATCTTGATATAAGAAAGCATTTTTTTTTCAGTAATAAGGTTAAATTTTGGAATGGTTTTGCCACAGGTGGTTGTTGAGTGCGACTCGATTGCAACATTTAGATAAGGATTAGGATACTTCTATATGGAAGTGGTTTGGGTATCATACTAGTATGATTTTAACTAAGAGCAAGATGTAGAGTTGTAGGTTTTAGTTAGCATAGTTAGGTTTTTGGTTGTTTTTTTTTTTTTTATTTTTTTTCTTTTTTTTCTTTTTTTTTTTTTTTTTAATTTGTTTTAGGTTTTTTTTTTTTTAGTTTTTTTTTTTTTAATTTTTTTTTTTACTATTTTTGGTATTTTTTTTTTTAATATACTTTTTTTTTTTTTTTAATATTTGGTTACGTTTTTGTTTTTTTTTGGTAAGGTTAAAGCTGCATGTATGACTATAATTAAGTTATTAAGGCATGTGGATGGTTTGGGTATCGTGTATATTTTGACTAAGCCAAATTGGTAGATTTTTGGTTACAGTAGTTTGACAAGCCCTAGGGTGCTATGTGGACTTGCATGAGCATGTTTGGTTAGTGGGTTGACTGCAACAGTCTCGATAGGTCCATGTGGCTTCTTACTGTCTCTATATTTCTAATGTTATAATGTTTTATATTATATTATATATATATATATATATATATATATATATATATATTACACCGGTATAATATATATATAATATATAATATATTATATAGTATATATATATATATATATATATATATATATATATATATATATATATATATATATATATATATATATATATATATATATATTATATATATATATATATTATATATATATATTATATATATATATATATATATATATATATATATATAACCAGCTGGGCAAAAATATATTGTGAACAGGAAAAATTGAAAAAATATGGCTTCATCTCTAGCTATACAAAATCAACTGACTCGCCAAAATTCACCAGCTCCCTATGAAATAAAGGGAGTTTGAGCTGGAGTCCATATTAAAATAGAGCCAAAATGTGGCAATTTTGAAATAATGGAGTTGGGTAATTTTAAAATGGATCTAAAGTCAGCAAAAAATTAATAAATAACAGGCTCATTTGCATGAGATCATAGCAAGGATAATATATTAAGGTATCAATGATGAATCGGAAGTAGGCAAATAAGTAGGTGTAATATAAAGTTAATATTGATTTCTTATTTAAAGAAAATATTTACCTAGTCACATCTGGTAACCATTGTGCAGTAAGAGATGGCCATTCAAGAGCGTGTGTCATTACCAAATCATAAAGAAAAGGTGTATTTTTCTTCCAGATTTTGTATTCCTCATTGATGACCCTTTCTTCAACTGCATCATCAAAATTATCTGCAAGTTAATAATTCAAGATTGAGATCAGTAATCAAGGAAAAATTCTGTATTCAACAAACACCAATACTCAATTTTTAAACATTATGGTGCTTAGGCCTGTAAATATTACTTATTCACAAGAGACATACGCTTTCTATGTTTTATAAATGACTTTTTTTTTTTCAATATCTAATTACATTTACCAAAACACATACTAAAGTTCACCACTCGCCACACAAGCATTAAGAAAAAAAATAAAGTTTTCAGATCAAGGTTTTTTTTTAAAGAGGGACAAATTCTATGGAAGAAAATACATTTACATGGAATGAAGTCAACTTGCAACTTTAGAAACTAAAGAATTATGGAGGCTTGTCTGGATCTTATGTTACAATAACCTAAAAGTCCCCCACCTTGAATAGGGAGAGCTATTCCTGCAAAGTTGTAAACTTAAAAAAAAAAAAAAAAAAAAAAAAAAAAAAAAAAAAATCAGAAAAAAGAGAGTAGCATACCCTATAATATTGGTATGGTTTGCAAAAGAAGCCCACACACTGAATTTCTTCCAAAATTAATCATATTTAGTGCTGCCGCCAGGCACCTGAAATGTGTTATAAAATGTCTTAAATGTCGAATTTCCTCACCACCAAATAGGGTAACGACAGCCAGCAGGTTTTTTTTAATGTGCTATCCCCAGTAGGCCTATCCACAAAGGTACACCTAATAATTACTCCAAAGGTGCCTTTCTCATTTCAGACTTCATTGATTTTGAAAACATCTCTACTTTTCTACGATCTGCAAGATATACTGCAGCTGCTCTTCATTTTTTTGTAAGATGGGTGTTAAAGGACTGTATTAAAGCAACAGCCCTTCAGCATTATCATTAACAACATTCACTTTTGCCTTAATGTATTCATCATTTTTACTCCATTCTGAAGGATCGGATTGTAAAGAAATGAATGTTTTTGAGTGACAACTTCTCTAAGAACAGTTTGATTTTTGAAGTAATGAAACTTGCCAGTGTGTGTTCTGAAACAACCTTATCTGTATAATCAAGACTTATTCCATTGGAAGGCCTTTCAATAGCTGACTTATCTAAAGCTTAAACCATTTGCAGCTTCATATCATTATTGACTTCATTGTCAAAGAATGCGAGGCACTAGCTCCTCGTTCAGGTAACAAAAGTGCCGATAGAGCTTTTGCAGCAACTGCAATGTCTTTTTCGTCATAATCCTTAAGTTTCTGGAGAAATTGCAGGTCAGTTCTTGGTGATTTTGGCGCACACATAGAAGATGTCTGCAAACCGAACAAATTTTCCAGTCTGGTGATTTCTCTTCTAGTGATTTTTTTTGACTGAATAGTACCATTTTTATGGCAAATAAAACTCGTGCCATCCATCTTGCTTGATGCATGGCACCTGGTTTCACAAAATGAACTCCTTTAGTAGGAACGTCTCCAAGAATTATAATAGTAAACTCCAAAAGTTTAGCATAATCTTTTCTTGGATGCATTTTCTTCAATTCCAGTTTGCAGAACGCAACAATTGCCTCTTTCTCTGGAATGCTCGATTTGGTAGTCTGATAATTATCTTTATTTATTGTTTCCCAACTGGTCTGAAATCGTTTAAACAGCTCTCTCTCTGATCCAAAAGGTGCTCCAAGGCACTTGTCAAATACATCCAAAATTATTTCATGTGTCGACAGGTCAGTTGAAGCAGTGATCGCTCAAGCTTGGATTCTATTATAGTGCAGGCTCCTTGCTTACCAGTATTGCTGGCAGTGGTGTCAAAACACATGGCCTGTATATTATTTTGTAAGTTTCAATCTTCCAAACATTCAATTACAGCATTCGCAATATAAATGCCCTTCCTGAACAAAGTTTTGGGACCAAGAGTTTTGAATTACCTTCTGCTGATACTAGTATAGGTAACCTCTCTGTATGTATCTGTGAAACCAGTGATATCTGGTAGAATTTTACCATCCCAATGTAGTCAATGGTACATCTGTTGCAAAACTTTTATATCCTCAGCTATTTTTTTTTTATGTAGAGCGCTTCTTTCTCTCTGCAATGTACTTCTACTCGAAACATCATCTACATCAACTCCAAGGGCATTAACAGTGGATGCCAACACCATAAAAGCACTGTGATCACTTATTTTTGTTCGTCCAGTGTCATTGCCACATCAGATATCACAATAGGCTTTTTCTGGCACTGTCCACTAGATGAAGGTTTGGGTTCATCACTGTCGTGTGAATCAGTATTAGAGCTTGAAGTATTGCTAGTAGAACTTGAGCTAAATTCTACAACTAGACATTTTCTTGTTCCTTATCTCTTCACGTTTTGTTTGCACTTCCATCTCTCCTCTCTTTTCCATTTTTTAGCTTCACTAGCAAGAGCTTTTCTATCAATTGTGCCTATGTAGCCACGTCTACCTTTTTCTCTTTGAGCTGCAAGAAATATTTTATCTTCCTCAACTGTTATTATTTGTAGTGCATCATTGTGAGCAATATCAAAAAGGTCGTTTAAACTCTGGTTAAACGCATTTTCACTTTTTTGTTTAAGATGTATTCTGTTTGTGTTTGGATTTCTGTATTGATCTGTACTTGTCATGCAAGCTCAATATTTTTGTAACATTAGGTTTGCTTTTGTTGAAATATTTGCTTTGCTCCAAATGGAACAAATTTCATCAGATACAAAATTACATGCTACTCTTAATGTGTTCTTTTTCTATGTGAAAGAAAACACACTCCGCAAAATATCTGATTGAATGCAATTTGTTTTTATTAATATTGTTGATTGATTGGCCAATGAGATATAACTCGCATTTTCCACAGGTAACTGCCATGATTACAAAGTTATATTACGAGAGCAAAAAAATACCTGCTGTCACCATCTTTACCGTAACTAACAACCAATATCCACATGGTCGAGTTACTAAGTTACCAATTTCATTTGTCTGACGGCAGCACAAAATGTTTTAATCGTTCTGAAATTTGTGTGAGGCTTTTTCACAGTGAAATAAAATGGAAGTGTATGCATTGCCAAAATACATTAAAAAATCCCCCTTATAAGCTTGGGCCAGTCTATATATATATATATTATATTATATATATATATATTATATATATATATATATATATATTTAATATTTATAATATATATATATATATATATATATATATATATAATTTAGTAAAAATTAAGTATAAAATTTTTTTAAAAAGTAAATCAATTTATTTATATATATAGCGGAAGCATTCACCATCATGGTCCAGGGCCTTCACAAATTGTTTTCATCAAACCAAGTTTTTGTGTAGTGGAGGTAAGATGATATTTTTTCTCTCTGTACAAGTGGTTCACGTACGATGTTCCTGTCCCTTGGCGTCAAGGTTTCCCTCGGTGGCCAATTCTTCTTTTGGTCCAGTTGATCCTTGTGCCGCCCGGCTGTCCCAATAGCACAGGAAGCAGGGATATTTGGTGAAACCTGCTTTGTAGACCGAGCAAAATGTTTTATTTTGAGGTTGACTCATATTTACCATCCATGTACCTGATATTATAGCCTCTCCAAACTGTCTTGATTTTTTTGCATACTCTCTCTCATCCTACCAAGTACCCTACTGGAAACCGAAGCATACCCTGCTGATGTTGTTGTAACAACATCAGCTATAAACTGCTCTTGGAAAGTGTCATAAACATCGCCACTCACCTGCATCGTAAGCTGGGAGTTCCATAGCGAGTAGTAGGCCTGCAAAATTCACTGAATAACAAAAGGTTACCTCTGAATGGAAGAGCCTCCGCAGCTCTTCTGCTATTACAATAAATGTTAACCTCCTTTTGTGCCGAATGGTCAGTAGTCGTTTTTGTCAATGCAACCTCGAAGCCAACAGCTCAGGACATCTTCACTTCGGCAAATAAACTCTCATACAAGATTCGTTCAGTACACCCTGGGTGAACAATGATGGACCATCCAACTGTATTTCAGATGGATGATAGACATCATCCAGGTCATTGGCATCCATACATGTAGAAGTACTAAAGTTAATGCCTCCCGAATATCGACCGCAGTAAACATGCTGCTACTGTAGAATATGCAGAAGGTAACGTCTATACAAACTACGTAGTGCGCAACATGAATTTTGTCATCCCTAGGGAATATGCAAAAAGTAGGGATCCATGATTGGCAGCGAAAACGAAGATGTGATACAGAAAATCGGGGAATAGATATGGAATCAGCACCTCCGAACTACTATATATCTGCTACAAAGTCCATCCAAGAAAAAATTTCAATCTTTTTTTTTGTTGACCCAGTGTACGTTTTCTTTATTTTTCCCTAAGTGGATGACCGAACTTTGAAATAACTATTCGGCCGAATAGCGGTGATTATTCAGCCGAATACTTTTAGCCGAATATTCGGTATTCGGCTTTTTCACTATTCGGCACATCCCTAATATATATATATATATATATATATATATATATATATATATATATATATATATATATAATCCCCATTTAAAAATAAAAAAAAAGTCAGGGATACTCTTCCAAGAGTATAAAAAAAATCATCTCTAGTATGACAGGGTTCAAACTGAAATTTTGAATTTGATTCCCCCGGCGCAAATCGAAAATTTCTCGCCTGACACGAGCGTGCTTCATATATTTTTGGTGTATAAAATCTATTAATTATTATTGCAGCCTATTTACTCAGTTCACACATTAAATTATTGAAAATTTACTTTTGAAATTATTCATCATCATGAATGAATTTAAAAAAATATATATTTTTTTAGTAATTGGCCTATACCTTCCCCATAGCCGTCCAATGCACTTTTTTATTTCCGAAAGTAAACAGTTTTATTTATACAAAGAAAATAAATTAAAAGCTTACATTAATAGCCTAGGTGAATAACGTCCACTGTGACCACAAAAGTTCTAAATGGGGAGATTTAGGTTAACTTTTTCTTCTCAAGCATCTGAATTTTTGATTTTATAGCGTCTGTCAAAGCTTTCAGTTTTAACATCTTTCTCTGCTCTTCAAGTTTATTGATCTGTATAGATAATTTCTTTTTTCGATCTCCTTTATTATTATTCTCTTCTTTTATTGGTTGTTTTAACTCGAGTACTTTCTATATCTCCTATTGGGCCATGCTTCTTACATTTGTCAACATTTTTTGAATGATAGGAACTTTATGAATACTTTCATGAGATCTTATAGCATTGTGCACTGTTCTTTGAGAAATCAGACTATGTTCTTTCAGATTCTCCACTAAAATTGCTTTATTTACAGAAAACCCTCCTTCCACTGTCACATTTCCATGCGAAAATATGTCCTAATTTAATAAATTTGCCACAATTCAGCATAACATTGATTCCCAGGTACTATAGAAGAAAAAACTCTTAGAAGGATAATCACCATCCAAAAATATTTTAAATTTTAATTCACCTTTTATGCCCATAGTATTTCAGATCTTGTATCATCATCTTTAATGCAAAAAGGCAAAACTGATTGATAAACTGGTTTTGGTTGGTTATTAATGGAAAACTACAGCTTGGCGTCCCATGTTAGATCAAAGTTTTTTTTACATACTGTACAGTATGCCTTGGAACTATCAGTTCCTTCACCCAACCACCCAATAAACTGTGGGTTCAGTTTGATGTCTAACCACTGGTTGTTAAAGTTAATTTTTTTTTTATTTGAAGTCATTTTATAAATAATAAACACCTTCAACTGCATAAAAATCCAAAATCACTTCGTCAAACCCCAGAAAAGAAAAAAACAACAAAAGGTATAAACCCCTAAAAAGAAAAAGATATAAACAGATTAGGTCATACAGTCAAAAACACATCCATATACCAAATACCTTCAATCAGAAGGATGAACTTGGAACAATCTCTACGGATAGAATAGGAAGAATAGTAAATAATAGTAAACTAAAAATTGAAAGAAACAGGATAGAAGTAGATTTATGGAATATCATTCATTAGGAACATTAGGAATATAGAGACAGTAAAAAGCCACATGGGCCTATCGAGACTGCCCCAGTCAACCCACTACCCAAACATGCTCATGCAAATCCACAAAGCACCCCAGGGCTTGTCAATTTGTTGTAACTACAAATCCACCAATTTGGCTTAGTCAAAACTAATGATATATAAATATGATACCCAAACCATCCACATGCATTAATAACTAAGTTATGGTCACACATGCCAATCTAACAATAACTTGCTATACTAAAAACCCCGCCAATTTGGCCTTTTCGTCAATATATTTGTGATACCCACCCATCCCATAACGAAATCTACCGTTTTCTAAATTTGCCCATCCCGAAAGTTTCCCCCCCAAACACTTTTCCTCCCAAAACAACCTCCTTGGGCCAGACTTAATTCCAAAATTTACAACCTATTTACTTGAAATGCATGCTTTCTTATATCAAGATGGCATGCTTTCTTCTTAATTTTCTTATTATGCCCCCTGGTCACCTGTCCATGTTCTACTATGAAAAATTTATTGGTCTCTATGTTATCAATAGATGTAAATATTTTGAGACTTGTATCATGTCCCTCTGAAAATCGCCTTTCTACAGAAAACATCCTAACTCCTTCAGTCTCTCCTCATAGCTCTTACTCGCAAACCAAGAAATCACCCTTGTTGCTCTATGTTGCACTCTCTTTAGCATATCTAGTCTTTCTTTAAATAAGGGGCCCAAACTTGTGCACAATACTCTATTACTGGCTAACATAGCTATTATACAGTTTACTTTATTACTTCCTTGCTCTTGTAAAACAACATTTGCGATTTATTATGCCCAGCATATTAACAAAAGCTTTTGATTTCTAGCTTCCAAACATTGATTAGCTACTTTCAATTACTGCTTTATAATCACACCTAAAATCTTTTTCTTGGTCCAAAAGACTCAAGCCACTCCCATTCATATCGTAGTTAAAAAACTTTATTTTGAGTAACCTAGGTGAAGAACCTTACACTTTTTACTATTAAAATTCATTTGCCACTTATCTGCCCCCCAAGAAGTTTATCAGATCATTTTGGATCTTTAATGCATCCTTCACTTTCTAACTGAGGTGGCCACTTTAAGGTATCATCTGCAAACTTTAGAAACCTTGCATTTAAGTCCCTGGTCTAATCATTTATATATATGAGGACAAATAGTGGAACCAGCACTGAACCCTGTGGGACACCACCTTCACTATTTCCCATGATGATTTATTCCCATTAAGTTGTACACACTGTTTTTTATTTCCCAACCACTCTTTAATCCAACCATGTAACCACTCCCTATACACATTGCAATAACTTTTTCATCAGCCTTATGTGGGGAACCTTATTAAAAAAACCTTTACTAAAGTCTAAATATACATATCAACTGGATCTTCCTCGGTCAACGCAGTCAGTAATGTATTCCATAAATTCAAAAAGGTTTGCTGACATGACCTACCTTTCTGAAACCATGCTAGGGAGTCATAAATACCTTGTTAATCTTCTAAATTTATTTCTCTATAATGACCTTTCGTAACTTTTCGCAGAACCTTTACTAACCAGAGATGTTAAGCTAAACTGGCCTATAATTTCCAATCTTCCTTACTACCTTCTTATAATAGGCACAACATATGCTGGTTTCCAAGCCATCTGGTACCTCACCAAATGTTATAGATCGCTTAAAATCAAATACAGTGCCTTTGCAATGCTGTACTACCTCTTTCAGAATTCTACCATATATACCATCAGGGCCTGCAGCTTTCCTTGGATCAATATGATCTAATATACGTTTAATATCTTTTACATCAAATTCAAATTCTGTAAGTCTAATTGTTACATGCATACAAGAGAACTATTAGTCTCAAAGCTATTATCTAATCTTTCCTCTGTAAATACTGAAGCCAAAATAGCATGTGAAAATGTTTGCCAACTCCTTAATCTAACTCACTAAATTTTTCATCAAATTTTAATTGGACCAATTGTCCGATACTTATCTTTTTAAATTTATAAGAGCTAAAAAACTCTTAAGGTTCTTATTACTATTCCTTGCTAAATTTAATTTCTTTTACTTCTCTCTCTTGGCCTTTCTTATTGACTGGTTAAGTTCATTTATATTTTTCCTATAATTTTCTAATTCATCTTCCCTATTACTACCCTTGGATATTTTAAAACAATTCCTTTTCATTAATTTTTATCTCTTATCTCTTTTATTCCACCAAACAGGTTTTTCTCTTCGCCACCTCCTAATGGGTTTATCTTTAAAACAAACTGACTGAGTATTCATTAAAATTTGTTTTAAAAATGTTCCACATGATAAAACAGTTTTTGGTCCTTTAAACTCTTTATTCCCAGTCAGTTTATACTAAGCATGTTCTGCGAAATTTGGGTAAATGCCATTTTCGGAAATCTATGATCTTTTCCTTATTAACCTTGCAATTTGGGCCCAAGATATCCACTCATATTAAATCTAATTATTTATGGTCACTAAGTCCTAAATTCTCTCCAACTCTAACTCATCCACAATACTTTCATCATTAGTTAATATTAACTCCCATATAGTGCATCGTATCTTGTGGGTTTTTGGACCATCTGGGGTCAAAAGTTTCTAGTATACAATTTATGGATACAGAACTATTACGGTCCCATATTAGTACAAGGAATCCAATGAATGCCAGGAAATAATTAAAATCAGCCCATTATGACTATACCTTTTTCTTTACTTGTGGCATGCTGTCTCATTTCTTTCACAATTTCAGCATCTAATTCTGGAACTCTGGCCAGGAGGTCTATAAATGCCCCTATTCTTATATGATTTATTGTATATAAGGATTTCTACCACACGGATTCAATATCATGATTAATTTTAAAGTCAGTCATTAGTACAAGATTGAATATTGCTTTAACATAAAGCGCCACACCCCACCACTTTCCTCTAGGCTGGTATAAATAAAGTGAATACCTCTATTTCATATTCCTGAAGGAGTCTCCAATATAATTTCTTCATTACCCATGCTCAAAGTTTGCAAATAATGGTCTAGAATGCTCATTTATGGTATACGACTAATCCTCATCCTTTTTATTTCTAAGGCTATGAGCATTTGTGTAAAAACAATTGATACTCGAAATTTGCTACAAAATTTGGCTATATCTTTATTTAAACCTGTAACAACATTAGTGTTTATTTATCTCCCCACTATTCCAGTTACCATTGGTATTATTTGTATCCAGATTTTGCCCACCACCCCCAACTTACCTAGTTTTTTTTGCTAAACAAGTCTCCAAACTGGTACTGAAAAGCTCAACAACTTTCGACTCAAGTGAACTCCATCTGATGCAAAAAGATCTTTATCCAGAATTCTCTCCACAATCCAAAAACCTAATATTTTCTGAAAAAAACATAATTTCCTAACCCTTTCATTTAAACCTAAAGCCCTACTCCCCCATTCCTGACCTTGCACCTAACCTAGGGTAAAATCCCAGAAATCAATCACCTTCTTTCCATTAGCTTTCATCTTCTGAATCATCTCCTATTAATCTGCTATTAATTCTTCTTACCTTTCTATGCCCTATATCATTTGTACCACATGCACAATCACATCTGAATCAACATTTTTAGAATCAATCTCTCTATCTATCCTATCCACGGATTTCACTCACTCTGGCACCTGGAATAACATACTCTCAATCGTTTCTTTTATTCTTAGTCTTTTAAAAAGTCCTATCTAGGTATCGTATCATAGAGTCTCCAATTAGTAATGTATCAGTCTTCTCTTTAGAAATCTCAACATTACCATTGGCACTCTCTGATCCCTCCCCATCTGGAAGACAGTCGAACCTGTTACTTCCAGGTCAAAGGCCGACTGACTTTCGAGATCCTCATCTTTAAATCATTATTTCTAGTTTTCTACAACTCTATATTAATCTGCAGACCTATTATAACCCATACTTTCCCTTTTCCCTCTCATCTTAACTGCTAGGTGAATCACTAATACGTATCTACCCTATATCCCGCTCCGCTCCTTGGCCTCGACATCGCCTACTAACTTTTTTCCTAACACTTTCCCTCCTTTTCTCAACTCAAATACTTCTTCTTCAATCCTATTCACATTTCACTCATCCTTGCAATCTCCTTCCTTAACAACACAATTCTCTGCATTCAATCACAAGCAGGGCAATCTATTCACATATTCACCTCTTACAGTTCCACAGTTATCACACAGAGCATACATACTTTAAATTATTATTAGCTTTACTAACCTGGTACCTATTATTTTACCAACTACAGTTTAAATATCACTAAAGCCTAAAAAGACAATAAACTACTCTTTAAAATAGGTTAAAAATTTAAACAATTTATTTAGCTTAGCCTAGGCCAGGGATATATAAAAGTTATAAGGTAGGCTTAACTGTAGTCTGTGACTGGAAAACCTAATTTAATTTAAATTATCACTAAATTAAAGTAACAATTATTAAAGACTGTAATTAAATACAGAAAATCTAATTAAGAATCCAAATAAACCTCCACATAGAAAACAGTAAATCTCTTACCTATAGATGTTAGCCTAGGGTTAGGCAATCAAATTTAAATTATCACAAAAATTAATATAACAATTGTCAATGACTGTAGTTAGATACACAGCAGTAGTGTAATTAGAAACACAACACTAATTTGTTTACTAAATTCACTTTCAAATACACAAATTATATTAATAAAATTGGAGAGCAAAAATTAACACAACTTCACTCACTGGTCACTCTCGCCAATCCTTTTCATTCACTTATCAAATACATCTCTCATTCAACAATTTTACAATAAGGAAAAAAAAATATAAAAATATGTAACTTTGTCGTGGCATCATTCATCATGTTTTGAAATTTTAAAATTGCCCTGCCTTTTTTGGAATTTACCCGACTTTCAGCATATCTTAAACATTTTATTTCCCTGACTGATTTTTTTATCCCCGACTTTCCAGAAAGAGCGAACCCTGTACTAAAATTTTTTTTGTTTAAATTTATTTTAAGACCCATAAAGTTTACTAAAATTTTTTGTTTAAATTTATTTTAAGACCCATTAAGTTTAAGTTATGATAAGTTTTATTAATTATACACAGTAAATGTCTACTTAACCAAACTCATCATAACCTTACTGATTTCGAACATAAAATTCAGTTTTTTATTAACAACATTTGACATTATTGCTTCTAGGAATATCAAAACATTGATCGATTAAAAAAAAATAATTTTTTAAGAATGTTGAACTCACTCGATATTGGTGTTTTCATAGGCTTATATTTCTTTTTCATTAAAAAAATCAGTAAGGTTATGATAAGTGTTAAGTATATTCAGATTTGGTGTATATACTTAAGAAAACTTATCATAACCTAAACTTAATAAGTCAAATTTAGATAAAAAAATTTTAATAGATAAATTGGTATTATTCTATAGTTAAATCAGTATTTATTTTCTGTAAAAATTTTCTAAGTTCAAAAAAATTTCTAAGTTCAGAAAAGTTAATTTAAGTTTTTCAAGAAAATTTTTAGTGGCAAGCTTCTGGCATAATTCCAGAAGCTTGCCACTAAAGAATTTTCTTAAAATTTACTTAACTTTTCTGAACTTACAAATTTTTTTAAACTTAGAAAAATTTTTCAGAAAATATACTGATTCAAATCTAGATATTTACCGATGAATTAAATTTATATAGGAGAGATTTGGCAATGCTTTAGTCCTCTTACATGAGGGTGATATATATATATATATATATATATATATATATATATATATATATATATATTATATATAAATATATATATATATATATATATATAATAATATATATTATATATATATATATATATATATATATATATATATATATATATATATATATATATATATATATATATATATATATATATATTGGATAAAATATATATATTTCATAAGAATCTGCTGAACTCCACTATTACCCTTAAATATTTATAGCTTCATTACAGTAATATTAATGGAAGGTAAAAGTAGTGCAGAGGGGTGTCACCCCTGATTTTTGTGAAAATCACAGGATATACTAAAAAAAAAATAATGAATAGTGAAAAAAATCAGCAGTCTCTTTAGGAAAAAAAGTTAGCCTCTTAAAGTTTAAATTTTCCCATAGGATTTAATTAAAAAATATATATATATTAAAATCACAGATATATACTCTAAAAAATAATGAAGCTTAAAAAAAATAAACGAAAATGATTCAAGTCTAAGAAAATAAGTTCCTCTGAAAATTTAAAATTTTCCCATAAGCTTTTTAAAAAAAATTAGTGTGCCTCTTGCTCGTTTTAGGGCCATCCTAGTTCAGGTTATGATAAGGTTTGTTAAGTATATATAGATTTTCTCTGTATACCTAACAAAACTTTTCATAACCTGAACTAGAGGGCCTAAAATGAGACCTAACCTTGATGAATCAAAAATGAAAAGTCTATGGGAGTTTTAACTTTGAGAGGCTGTAACTTTTTTTCCTAAAGAGACTGCCAATTTTCCTTTCCACTATTCTTCATTATTTTTTATAAAAATTGGAGGTGACACACCTCTGTGCTACTATTACCTAATTGGGTAATTGTTACCCAGAGGGTTGTCACCCCAGAATTTTATGAAAATCACAGGATATACTCTAAAAAAAATAATAATGAAGAATAGTGAAAACGAAAATTGTCGCTTTCTTTAGGAAAAAAAGTTACAGCCTCTCAAAGTTGCTAAAAATCCCATAGACTTTTCAATATTGATCGATCCAGGTTAGGTCTCGTTTCAGGCCCTCTAAGTCAGGTTATGATAAGTTTTGTTAGGTATACACAGAGAAAATCTATGTAGAATTAACAAATCTTATCATAACCTGAACTAGGATGGCCCTAAAACGAGCACGAGGCCCACTAATTTTTATTATAAGAAAGTCTATGGGAAAATTTTTAACTTTCAGAGGCTTTAACTTTTTTTCCTAAGGAGACTGCCGATTTCGTTTTCACTATTCTTCATTATTATTTTGTTAGAGTATATCCTGTGATTTTCAAAAAAATTTTTTTTTTTTTTTTTTTTAAATAAATCCTATGGAGTTTTTTTACAACTTTGAGAGGCTGTAACTTTTTTTCCTAAAGAGAGCGACGATTTTCGTTTTCACTATTCTTCATTATTATTTTTTTCGAGTATATCCTGTGATTTTCATAAAAATTGGGGGTGACACACCTCTGTGCTACTATTACCCCTAATTGAATTTGGTTACTATATTATTACTATTTTTGACAATCCTTTGAGGTACCTTACTTTGGGTTTGCATGGTAGGTAACTTTGTTTCTTTATAACTTTGCTTAATAAACTGAATGCTGTATGAACAATAATAATAGTTATTTGAATGAAGAAAATTTAAATTTGAGCCATTCAAAGTAAATGGAAACTAGACACCTTTTTAAACATATTGATAGATCCATGTGGCATGTTTTTCACATGTCTCTATATCCGACTTTCAATGTTTTAAAATTACAAAGAACAGAGCGATACCCCCATTACGATGGCTACCAAGTAACTTCAATTCAACATCAAAACTGAAACGCCACTAAAATTATCAATCGGTTAACAAGTTATAAAAACTATGTCTATCAATCCCTGGGTTAACAAGTTTATAAAAACTATGTTTACACTTTGCCATCATAGAGACAAAAACATTATTATAAAGAACTAGGTAACAAACCTTTATTGCTCTCCTTCTCCGACATATTAAATAAGCGTTTCAATCAAAATAATAAAAACTTCTAAAATATTAGTAACACACTCCAATACAAAACTTCAATTGGCATAAAATAGCCGATTTGCAAACTTGTGCCGGGCGCCTGAGGAGTAATATATTAGCCTATTTATAAAGCAAAACTTTGAGTAATATTGATCATATTTCTGCTGATTCTGGTTTATATAAGCATATAATTAGGATTTCTAATTATGCATGAGATTTTCTCGTAGGAGGAGAAGATAAGAGATCGAATAATATTATCTTAGAAATATCTATAAGAGGTTCAACCACATTTAGCGATGAATGCTCATCTGATTTGTGCATTTGTATTATGTGATAACATAGATCTTTTTTGATAATGATTTTTATAATAAAATATTCGCATTTGCTGTATATTTTTTTTTGAATGTTCTTTTTATTATTATATGAGATTAGAGTGGACGCCATCAAAAATCAGTTAGGTTATGAAATATGTGGTAAAGTATACTACATGCTCGTAAAGCAGCTCCTAATGAAAATATTTCGTTCTATTGAAATTTATTTATTTATCTATTTATATATTTATTTGCATGAATTTCTTGTGTATATTGAAGAGGTATATGAGAGTATTAGGTACTTGAATACACACCATCCTTCTCAATGTGAGAGACTAGAATAACTTAGATGTTTGAATGTGATAGAGTGAAGCGTCGTTGTTAACTGATAAAGTACGGTGCTTTAGGCCTGAAGCTGTCTTATAGGATTCGGCAGGGCTGAGTTAGACAGTTAGCCTCCACCATAGGCTAATTCTGAACAATATACAGCTTGCCGAAGCATTATATTTCACTTATCATATGACATTAGCTTCATTACTTATTGAGTCGATAACTATATTATTTTAATTATTTCGTATCTGTTATTATTCAGTTATTATCTATTTTAACCTATAGAGCAAATAATATTAATCCTCTTATTTATCTTATTGGGATATTCATATAAATAAAATTAAATTAAGTGAGTTTATTATTAATATATTATAATATTGTTATTCAATGACATCTGTTGATTAGTAACTTTGATATACTGATTCAAATGGTGAATTGAAGCTTTCAGGTATGTTATTCATACACATTATTAATGGAGTTAGATACTTGCGAAGTTATAATTAGAGTTTTTTCATGACATCATTTTTTTAGTTTTTTATCTTCATTTAATCGTTGAATTATTTGATGTATTTCCGCACCATTGCCGAGCTTGAGTAAATTTATACGAGTTAAAGTGCAGTGTCATTACAGGATAGTGACCGAATATCAGATGTAGATTGTCCAACAATTATAAGTAATCTCTCATTTGTATAGTGGTAGTTTCCGTGAATCTACTATGATGGGTGTTATCAATTCATTATGTTATCATTGTCACTTTATTCAAGATTGTGATTTTACTCATCCATGATTTTGAAGAGGAATGTAGGTCTGATCATGACAATACCATATACTCTTACAAAGATATATAAGATTATTAGATGTTGTTAATGTAGATTGATACAATTTTGTCATAGATTATAGTGCTCTCGTTTAATCTTCACCGAGTAATTCTATGTCTTATACCATATTGAATTCGTAGTTAGGTTGTTATAAGTCCTTTCTATATCTTACTACGATTATAATTGCTCTTAATATTTTCACTAATAGATTTTATTATATTATTAACAATAATTGCTTATGAGTTGTAGTTAATTGAGTTGATACGTGCTCTTAATCAAATTTATGAGGTTATTTGGAAATGATATTTCATCTGTCCAGAATTATACTGCTATCTTTTAATTGTAAATTGTCTCGGTTTATTTAACTGAGTGCCAGTTTTTATTTGTTTAGTTCACCAGTAACTGAACACTTACTGTTATTCATCTCACCACTTATTACAGTTTACGCATCTCTATTATTCTCGTCATCCTAGAGTTTAGGCCATCACCCTAAACTTATTCTAGTTTTTGGCTAACAAGTCTCCAAACTGGTAGAAAAGCATTTATGTAAATCAAGTGAACTCCATCTGCTGCCAAAAAGATCTTTATCCAGAAATTCTCTCCACAAATCCAAAAACCTAATATTTTCTGAAAAACATAATTTCCTAACTCTTTCATTTACCCCTAAAGCCCTACTCCCATTCCATTTCTGACTCTGTCCCCAAACCCTAGTAAACCAAAATCATGCCCTTGCTTCCACTAGCTTTCATTTCTGAATCAACCTCCTATATATCTGCTAGTTAATTTCTTCTGACCTTATATGTCCTATATCATTTGTACCCACATGCACAATCACATTTGAATCAACATTTGTAGAATCAATCTCTCTATCTATCCCTATCCTACGATATTACTCCACTTCTGTCACGCTAGGATAACATACTCTTAATTCGTTCTTTTATCCTTATTTTAAAAAGTCCTAGTCTAGGTATTGGTATCATAGAGTCTCCCAATTAGCAATGCATCAAGTCTTCCTTTAAAAATTAAACATTACCATTGGCCCTCTCTGATCCTTCCCCATCTGGAAAACAGTCAAACCTGTTACTGCAGGTCACAGTATGACTGATTTCGAAATCCTTATCTTATTATTTCTATTTTCTACTACCCTCCATTCATTAGAACATTAGAACATTAGAAATAAAAAGACAGTAAGAAGCCACATGGGCCTATCAAGACTGTCCCAGTCAAGCCAAAAGAACCAATCGCCAAACAACATGCTCATGCAAATCCACAAAGCACCCTAGGGCTTGTTCAATCATTATATAAATTATACTCACAAGTCTAAAACATGCTCATGCAACTCCCCAAAGCGCAATAGGGCTTGTCAACTTATTTATAAACAAAGTCTACAACTAAAATAAAAAAACTAAAAGTTACATCTAAAGTATCTACATGCTAACCACAGTACAGCTTTAATAACTTTTTAGATAACATGCAATTAACCTTAATAACTACAGTAACTAAGCAAAACCAGTCAAATTTGGCTTTAGTCAATAATATACTTATAGTGAATACTCAAAACCATCATTATACCCCATCCAGTCCCTTATTAAATGTTGCCATCGATTGCACTCAACAACCTCCTATGGCAAAAACCCATTCAAAATTTAACAACCCTATTACGGAATGAATGCTTTTAAACCTCATGGTCAGCATCTTTCTTCTTAATTTTCTTATTTATGGTTTGGCTTGCTGTGCCAATTTCTAACTAAATTTATTGGTTCTGTTTATTTTTAATAGAGTGAATATTTTCTAGACTTGTTCATGTCCCCTCTATGAAATCGTCTTTCTACAGAAAATCATTCTAACTCCTTCAGCCTCTCTATATAGCTCTTAAATTCAAACTCAGAAATCATCCTTGTTACTCTACTTTTCACTCTCTCTCTAGCATATCTAGTTTTCTTTAAATAAGGGGCCAAAATTTGTGCACAATACTTATTTACTCGGGCCTAACATAGCTATTAACAGTTTACTTATTTCCTTCCTAAACAACATTACGTATTTACATGCCCAGCCCAGCGTCCTTATTATGCTTTATTACTTGCTTTCAAACAAATGATTAGCTACTTTCAGATTACTACTTATAGATCAAACCATAATCTTTTCTTGGTCCACAACTCAAGCCAATCCCCATTCATATCGTAGTTAAAACTTTTATTTGAGTAACTTAGGTGAAGAACCTTACACGTCTTTGTACTATTATTATTATTAATATTATTATTATTATTATTTAATTATTATTATTATGATTATATTCTATTAATTATTACTTAATTATTATTATTATTATTATTAATTATTTTTATTATTTATTATGTATTATTCATTATTCATTATTATTATTAGTATTATTATTATTATATGAATGATTTAGTAATGTATTTATTATCTATGCAGGATAAAATGTCATAGCAATTTTATGCTCAAAAAGCGTAAAGTCTACTGTCAGTTTTAGATCTCTTTTAAAGTTAAAAATAGAGGCTTTATTACATATTTATTGAGCATAATTCTTTTTATTCTTGGACGTTTGATACTACTATAAACAAAATGGAACGTGGACTTTCGTGCCCGGAAACAGACTCCGAAATCCATCCCTCATCTCCTGAAGGCTCCGAAGATTTAAGTCATTGGCTGTACTTTTTGAGAGGTATAGAAGAAAGCACGCTTCTGATTCCGAAAGTTGTAATTTGGGACTTTTAGCTAATTCCTTATCATCTGACAATTTGGAGGTTGTATCTGATTGCTCTCGTTACAGTGATGCTATTAGGAAATTGAAAGATTTGTTTATCAAAACCCCGAATGAAGTTGTGGCCCGCCATAAATTGTATACCTGTCATCAGAAGATGATGAAACTATTGATGATTATGTAAGAGTATTGTATTCACTCAGTCATTGATTGTACCTATAGTGTCTGTCTCTGCTGAGTAACATCAGACAGTCAAAGTATTAGGGCGCTTTTTATAGGCTGGAGTTGTTCCTCCTAGTCTTATTAGACTAGATCTTTTGGAAAATATAGAATTTTAATCTCTTGATAAGCTGTGGAGTCAGCGCTTAGAGCTCTGGAAAATTGCTGGTAGAATGATCCATAAAAAAAAACACCGAAAGCAGAGTTATTCTCTCTAATAATTAGCGTTGCTCATGTTTATAAAAAGCTGATCTTATCTGTCCTCTTCTAACAAATATTTTTAAGCTGGATTAGTTGATTCTGACGAAGGCCCTGCAGCTTCTGGAATTGTCCCAGGACATTGATGCTGCAGCGAGACTTGGAAATGTTTCATTTGTGGTTCCTCCATAAATTCTAAGGCACGAGTGCTCCTGCTCCGGATGCGATATGTCATAAGTGTATCAATTATAGGGACATCTTTTCAGCATTCGGTATGTTCTAGACCTTAAGCGTGAAATATTGCAAAATCCTGGAACAATTCCAGCAAAGTGTTCCTACTGCTACACTGTTGTGAACAATTGTAGAGTCTTCCTTGTTCTCTTAGGATTAAATTCTCTGTGGTGGAAGTGATTAATTGGGACATAATAACTTTTAATGCTCTTTTGGGACACAGGTAGCAGTGAAAATTTTTGTCTCATCAAGTGTTGTTAAACAGCACTGCTTCAAGGTTGACCCTTATTGTGGTATGATAACTATGGCTACCTCAAGGTTTACTCAAAAAGTGGAAGGCATTTGTTATGTTGATCTGACACTAAATTCGAAAATATAAGAATGTGAGGATGCTAATCATGCTTGGACTGTGCCAAGAATTATTCTGGGACTCCCTTTCTTGAAGAATCATAAATCTATTAGTTGGGAATTGGGGCTTGCCTAAAATGGATTTAGTTGTTTTACTTCCTTATATATTGAATCCACCTCGAATTTTCAGAATCTAACACTCATTGTGAAGCCTATGCACTCCTTCTCGAAGATACAATTCATCTGATGTGAATTTCCATTAAGTTGGAGATAGAGCGTTTATTAAAGGAGGAGATTATACGCGACCTTCTCAAAGTCCCTGGAGAGCTCAAGTACTTGTGATTACTCAAAATAATTCCAAGAAGAGGATGGTTATAGATTATTCAACTACTGTGAATCGATATAAATATCTTGATGCTTATCCTTTGCCAAATATTGAAAACTTGGTTAATAACATTGCAAAGTATTCTGTATACTCTGTTATCGATTTAACGTCAGCATATCACTTGGTTCCCTTGCATCCAGATGATAAGAAATACACTGCATTTGAAGCCTGTGGAAAGTTGTGAATTAATAGGCTCATGCTTTTGGACTTACCATGGTTTTGCTGCTTTTCCAGAGATGATGGATACTTTATTGACAGTAATGCTGTTAAGGGACACTTTTTGCTATTTAGCATGATTAATCATCTGCGGAATTGATTAAAAAATTCTTTCGCGTCAATCTTTAGACGATTTGAATTAGAGCAGTCTGTAAGATTTGTATTGGTCTCAATATTTGGAAAAATTAAGTTTTTCTCAAACTTCTATATTGTTCTTAGGGTAATGAAATATTAGAGAGCATGAATTTACTCCTGACCTAGCTCGTTTAGTATCCCCTACGTACTTTACCTATATCTAGGGATAAAACGTCATTTGGATAGATTCCTTGGTTTGTTTGCTTATTATGCAAAATGGATTCCAAAATTCTCAGAAAAAATTCGCCTCCCTTAATCGATGTATCATTCCCTCTGGGTGAGGCTTCTAAGGCTGCTATTTGACACCTAAAAACTTCTATTAATTAATGCGCTGTGAAAATGCATATTGAAGAAACTCTAGAATTCACAGTAGAAACGGACGCATCTGATAGCTGTATTGGAGCAGTCCTGCAACAGGAAGGACGGCCAGTAGCTTTTTTTTCTCGCACTCTGACTCCTCGGAGAAAAATCATTGTTCTCTTGAGAAGGAGTGCTATGCTATTGTTGAAGCTATTAGACAGTGGAGACATTTCCTGTTAGCTAGACCTTTTAAATTAATAACTGATCAGCGGTCGATATCGTACATGTTAAGTCAGAACCACAAAGGAAAAATCAAAAATGAAAAAATTATGCGATGGCATACTGAAATCCAGTCATACAAATATTCTGAGATTGTACTCGTACCTGGGAAGTTTTAAATATTGCTGGCGATGCAATGAGTAGAGCTTTTTGTTCTGCTGCTTCTGTATCTGATTTAATTGAACTACACAGGGGTTTATGTCACCGTCTGGTGTTGTAAAGAATGTTCACCTTTTATTTAAGAGTCGGCAAACTTACCGCTAGCTCCTTGGATGAAATAAACGTATTGTAATCACAATGTGATGTTCGTCTTGATTGAAACCGCAGTTCTTCAGACCGAAGCCTACCACTCAGGCTATAAATCCTATGGATCGATTGAGTATAAACTTTAAAGGACCCATTTAAATGAAAATCCTCAATAAATATTATTCATTTGCGTTGGAAGTATTCGCGTTATTCCTTTGCAATTCCTTGTCGAGATACTTCTGCCAATACAGTAATATTTCTTGTTTTAATCAAATATTCATGCCTAATGCATGCCTCTTACGTGCCACTCGATCGTCGGTTCTAGCTTTATGTCTTTGCTTGGAGCAGTTTTCTTTTGTTGTAGTAGGGGTATAGCTTCCAGTAGGAGTACTCCCTACATCCAATCTGGATATGCTCAATGTGAAAGATAGTGTGGGAGTGTTGGAAATCCATTTCTTCGCTTTGGCTTCTAAAACAATTGGCCTGCAACCTGTTGGGAATTCAGTTCTTCCGCTCCTCTCTCATTCATTCGATCTCTTTTGTGTACTGACACAAATTGTACCCCTCATGAGCGTTTCTTTAAATTCCCTCGTCGTAGTACGACAGGAATCAGTTTACCTAGTTGGCTTACTCCCCAAAGCTTGGTATATTTACGTAAATATATTAGAAACAAGGATGATCCATTAGTTGAACAGGTGAAACTATTGGAGGTTACTCCTACAAATGCTCATGTACGATTCGACAATGGAAGGGAGGATACAGTTTCCATTAAGGACCTCTCCCCTTGTCCTAAGGTAATTAATTTCTCCTGATGAAAATGTGTCTGAGCCTCATACCGTTGTTGCTGATGATTCACCTCTTCTGCCCGATGATATTGAAAGTGGACATGAGCGGGTTGAATCTAATGATGCAGGTGAACGGGATATGCAGACATTTCAAATGAACCTGAGATTGGCAGACTACTTTATCTACCGCCGATGAAGACCCATGTGAGTTAATTAACGAAGGTGCTATCTCGTGATCGAGAGACCAGTGATCGACTAAAATTTGTTAAAGTGTTATATGCAATTTTGATGAACGAATTTTCTTTTGATTAAACTAATTATGTTCTGGATGTTAAAATAGATTTGTGTCGCCAATCGTACAAAGAATTTGTTTTAAAAGATTATATTTCAGCTTTGTGAAATCACATTGTTGTTATTCAAATTTCATAAGCTTTTTACCATTGCTTAAATCCCTTGGAAGAGGGATATTGTACTTATTTATTATTAATATTATTATTAGTTATTATTAATTATTATTATTAGTTATTATTATTATGAATTATATATTATTATTATTATTTATTATTATATTATTATTCTATATTATTAATTATATTATTAATTAATTATTATTAAATTATTATCTATTATATTATTATTATTATTAGTATTATTATTGATTTTATCATTTTATTATGAATGATTTAGTTAATGTAGTTTATTATTGGAATGAATATAAATGTAATAGCAATTTTATGCTCAATAAAGCCTAAAGTCATGTCAAGTTTTAGATCTTTAAAGTTTAAAAATAAGGGCTTATATTCACTTTGCCACTTATGCAAGATCCAAGATATTTTTGCTGCGGGTAATAGAGATGGTAAATGTATATAGTGGTGAGATAAATAAAACTAGTAATGTTGGACAGGTTCAAATAATGATGATAACAATAAAAATTAACAGCAATTTTCGAATTATCAAAATGCTTTTCATACAAATGCTTCCATAAGCCTTTAGAAATAAAAAGATCCAAAACGTGTTTATCATGCTGGGAACATTTAAGCAAATTTAATGAATATTCAGTCAGTGTGTTTTAAGATAAACCCATTCGGGTGGCGAAGAGAAAACCCTGTTTGGTGGATATAGAGAGATAAGAAAAGAAAATAAAGAAAAGCGGAGATTTTTCAAATGGTATTCGGCATTGTTGTTGTCATTGCCTTTTAAGAAATTAATATGGAGATAGAAATGAACTTAATCCGGTCAATAAGAAGGCAAAGAAGAAGAGGCAGAAATTAATTTTAGCAAGGAATAGTAATAGGGACCCGTACATGAAGTTTTTAGCTTTTATAAATTTACAAAGTAAGAATAGGACAATTGGTCCAATTAAAATTGATGGAAATTTAGTGAGTTCAGATTAGAGTTGGGTCAAACAATTTTCAATGCCTTATTTGCTTCCAGTGTTTTACTGCGAGGAAGATTAGATAATAGTTTGGTCAGACTAATAGTTCTTGTATTCATGTAACAATATAGACTTACAGAATTTGAATTTGACGTAAAAGAATATTAAACGTTTGTACTATACCATATTGACCAAGTAAACGCGCTAGGCCTGATGGTATATTATGGTAGAATTCTGAAGGGAGGGTTGTACCAGCATTGCAAAGGCACTGTGATTTGATTTTTAACGTATCTATATACATTTGGTGAGGTCACGAATGACTGGGAAAAATGGCATAGTTGTGCCTATTTATAGAAAGGTAGTTAGGAAGATTTGGAAATTAATAGCCAGTTAGCCTTAAATCTCTGATGCTAACGGTTCCTGGAAAAGTACTGTGAATAGGTAATATGAGAAATCATTTAGAATGATAACAGATATTGTTTAAAACCTTAGCACGGTTCAGAAAGGGTAGGTCATGTCAGATCAAACTTTTAGAATTTATGGCAACATTACTGATTGCATTTGAATGAGAGATCCAGTGATATTATAATATTCTAGACTTTACAAAGCATTTGTAAGGATCCCCACTATAAGGCTGTATGAAGAATTATTGCAATGTGGTATAGTTGGAGTGTTACATGATTGGATAAAGAGTGGTCTGGGATAGAAAATAGGTTGGGTGCAACTAAAGCAAATAAGACATCATGGAAATAGTGGAAGACTGTGAAGCGAGGTGTCCCATAGGGTGCATGTTGCTGGGGCATCTATTGTTATCATATATATATATATTATATATAATATATTATATATATATATATATATAATATATATTATATATATATATATATATATATATAAGATATATATATATATATATATATATTATATTAATATATATATTAATTATCGTAACAGTTTTGTGCCAAACAATTCAAATCAACATAGTTTTAGAAACTGTCTACATGTTCAAAGAACACACATTCCTTAAGAAGTTCTCACGATACAAGCTATGACTCGCCTGAGAAAATATTTCTCATTTCAAAAACAACTTTGCATGGAAACATACCAAATAATGCGTATATCTCCTTAAACGCCTTGTTCCTTAAGACTCAAAACCCTTTAAACTCTCCATCCCAAGGTTGTAATTTGTTTCGCAAGCCTTCCTAAAGTTCGTTTTCAAACGTTTCTCTATGCATTCTCACCTGATGACTAAGAGCCGATCGAGCAAACTCCAGGCTCCCTCCCACAAGTTGCAAGCCACGCCCCGCACTTGTCTGCCGCATTTGAATAGGTGGTTTCGATTATAAGTGGATACGAAAATGCAGAGTGGAAGAGAGGGTAAATTGTTTCAAATAGCGGAAAATATTTTTCCCAAGTTACTACAAGCCTTGTGTATTTAACATACTTATATATATATACATACCTATAATATAATAATATATATATCAATATATTATATAATATATCTATATATAAAATATATATATATATATATTTATATATATTATATATAATAAATATATATATATACAATTAATATATAAAATCATTTTATATATATATATATATATATATATAATATATATTATATTATATATATATATATATATATATATATATATATATAATATATATATATATATTATATTATATATCATATATATATAACATATTATGTGTATTATATAAGTACATCTTCTTTTAATATTTTTACATAATACTTTTTTATTTATTAGTTCCTCTTTCCTTTTGTTTATTTTCATAATACACGGCATTTTATATTAAAATGACACAAGTGTTTCTCAGCAAATCTGGTGTTTCCTAAGCAGTCTTTAATGGAAAATAGTGGAGGTAAACTTTATTCCTAATTTATTTTTATTTCAGCGGTTTACCTAATTTTAAAATAATTGAGTTTTATTTAATAACCATTTTTTGTTGCATGAAAAAAGGTCACCTAAAAAATTCCTGTATAATTTATTCTCTGTGTCATAAATTTTAAAAGTACATATAAAATGATTTTGATTGATTTTAAATATAATTAATTATTCGTTAATGATTATAGTGTAATTATCATAGTTTGGTGAATGCGATAATTTTATTATTATATAATTGATTTATTATTGATTTTATAAATTATATATAATTATTTAACTTCTACAATTGTGTACTGTAATTAGTTAACCATAATTAGAATGCCCCATTTATTCCAAAATTACCCATTCTCCGCAGGTTGTGATTACGGGTTTTTGTTTATATGTTTTATGTTTTGAGGAATTAAACCAATCCAACAAATAAAGAGTAAAAAGGCAACTAGTTTTTACTCATGAAATCCTTCCAAGAGGTGAAGCCGAGTGGCCCAGAAATCACCTCTACAATTGCCGCCCTTGCAACAGGATGAGATGAGGATTGCCACTTCTACAATAGGCAACCTCGCCATTGGATGAAGAGCGTGGAACTTCAAATGCAGTCAGACGCAGCAGATGCAACATAGCAAGCAGCCCAAACTAAGCCCCACAACCTCCACTTGGAAACCATACATGGATATATGAAATATGAATATTTTTTTCCCATTCAGAAATTTTTAAAATTAAAGTTCAAGCTTCTTTAAACAAATTTTACAAATTTTAAGGGAAAAATTCCCCAGTCTACGCAGGCCAGTTTAGAGAGGAATTCTCTACGCCATAATAACAGCCAGCCTTAGAGAGCACGTCTCTCGCAAGATTTCAGTCAGCCACCTTAGAGAGAGGAAGCCTTGTTCGATCATGCCAGCCACCTTTGGAAGAAAAGTGCTCCACAAAAATAGAAGAAAAAACCCCTTCCCCCTTCCTCCAGAAAAATATTAAAAGTCATTAAGAAACCGCTTAACAAGGCTTTTTATTATTATCATCATGCTAATTTTTATTATTATATTATTAATATGAAATAATAATAATTTTTGCGATGCAATTTATGTAAAAATAACAAAGGTTGTTTTATATCAGGGTAAAAATATTCTCTTAGAATTTTTTGCGAATGGCCATCCACGTAATTGGTCTTTTTATATATTTTGATGGTGTGCGCTTAAGCTTTTTTAATGGTTTGATAAAAAGTGTGGTCCATATTCATATGTTCTTTATTCATTGACTAAATTTGGTTTTATCTAGGTATATAAAGCACCAAAATTAATTCTGATATACACGTTATTATTCTACGCACCAACTTAGGTCCACCACCTAATAGGTATCTACATAATAAAATTAGAGTAAGTTTAAAAACAATTTATTTAGGTCAACCACGTAAACCTATTGACTATATCCACAAATTAATATTAAGATGTAATGTGGTTAAATCGAGCTAATTATTCGTGTGCGAAAGAGAGTTGAAGTGTGGTTGCGAAGAAGAACTTTATTTCGTTGACTGGCGCCTTGAAGAGGAGCCTCGTCTTTATACAGCTCCAGCTTTAGTAAGAGATAGCGAAGTCGAGGTGAGGTGTAAGTGATAGGAGATAGATATGGGTAGAGGGAGTGTATAGAGGGTTGGAGTGGTAGGGTGATAGTGGGGAGTCAGATATAGAGGGTGTATCATATATATATACTACCTTTAGTTTATACTAGCCTTATTCCCTTTCTATTCTTGTTTCTGATATATATCACATATATATATATCTGTGAGTATATATAGAATGAATAGAAGAGAATATATAAAAAGAGGAAAAGAGTGATATGAAGAGAAAGTTATAATACCCTACAATGAGATCTTACTCATAAGTGTGGGAATCTTTCGCCAAGCACGGGTGAAGTGCAGCCGAGACTCGCGCCAACGCCCAATTTACTGCTATCAACCACACTACCACCACCACCAATCGCACACACGCCACCACGCGTACATAAGTTCTATACCGCGCACCGCTGACGGGTACGCGGTAAGGAAAAGGAGAAGAAAGAAATAGAAATATAATTAATCTAGCATATATATTATATTATATTATATTATTATATATATATACTATATTAATATTTTAGGGTATATTTATATACTATATTATTATATTATATTATGTTTTTATCATTATTATTTCGTACTAGATATTATTATTTGAAACACAGAGTTATATAGTAATCGCCAAGTATACTATATTATAGTATATATGGGTATATATTTATAGTTTAATTATTATCAATTATATATATATATAGTTTATTTTATATATTATATTATATAGATATATTTTATTATAAGTGGATAGGGACTTGCATACGGGGTGAGTTTTATTGTAATCACGTAGTATGTACCTATTATTATACCTATACTGGTACACGTACGTATCAGTTATATATATCTTCAGAGTATATGATTAGTATTATTACTATATATATATTAGGTAGCGCCTTTATTCTACTATTATTGAGTGGTAGCTGGGCATTTAATAATAAGTTTAATTATATCTATTATATAATTTTATAACTCAGTAACTTTAGTATATGCCCTATACACGACCTAGTCACATAATATTATCCCTTTATTTTTTCAAGAATATAACTATTATTGAATAATAAAGTCAAATATATTATTATATTGTTAGTCGCGTACTATAGCCTGGTATTAATTCAGTATTATGATATGATATATATTACATAGTATGTGGTTTTTGAGGAGTTAGTTTAGTAGTGATTGCATCTTGTTAGTACTTATTAGATGTAGTTATATTATGTACTAGTGAGAGCTTTATGTCACTGTATACGACGTCTAGCGTGGCGCAGTGGGCTTGAGTGGTTCGCGTGCTGCGACTTTCTAGGTGTGATTCGACGTGCTCGGTAAACAGTGGATTTTGCTACTTTTCGACTAGTCACCCAGGACGGACACGAAACACGGGTTGCTGTGTTCAGTAGAAGCTTCTTGTAATTCCTATAATATCAGTTTAGCGGTCGATAGTGTATTTTTAATACACTATAGAGTACCCTCACTTCAGCTCATTCCATAGCACACACATACAACGTAATCATAGCTGTTAATACACATACAGGACATTCTACAGTTCCTTATTCGCCTCACCACAGATAGGTCTCCTGAGTCAGAGCCTAGCCAGTTCCCACTGATGGCTGGATATTTCTTGACTTGGTTCATACTGAAGGCTGGGTTTTACTCATCTACTCTGATTAACTGTCATCGCTTTTCCTACTTCTATGGTGCCTGCACGTGTCGTGAAAAACAAAAATTAGTAACCTTCTTCCCACTATTCTTGCCGTGTAAAAACTACAAATCAAAAAAATAAATAAATATAATAAAATTATAATATCTATATATCCTATATACCGTTACATTATATAACCTGTATAGGCGTTAGTATTATTTCGAGGATCAACATATATATACTAACTATTAGTAATACTAATTATTATTACTTCTATATTGATATTATTACTCTATTATATATATATACTATGACTTTTATTATAATACAAATATTATATTAAGTAATAATATTTCTTATATAAGTATACAGTCCACAGTATATATATACTCCTTATATATAAATATATTATTACAGAATATATTATATTTATAAGTAATAAAAATAATACATTTATAATATTATTATAGAGTACTTATTTATATAATACTATATATATATATTATATATATAACCCTACCTCTTTCCGAAGCGCAAATCCGATAGTATAATTATATCTCATATTCTACTACATATATTATAATATATAATTTATATATTAAAATATATACTCATTCAATATCATTATAATAATAATTATTTATATTATTATACTTATCTAAGTTTTAAAATATTTTTTATGTCAAAAGTAACCAAATACAAAGAAATATTATTAAACTTAAGTCATAGCCACGTTAGAGTAAATATATTCGGTTAATATATATTAAGTATATATTATATATTCGTGCACTAGACTATTTAACGATACATACTTATGGCTTCCGTTTTATATAGTAATAAACATGTACAATTTGAAAATGTTTTAGACAAAAGTCGTTATTTAAGGAAAAACATTCTATGTTAAACTCACAGCTTTTGCAACTGGCGAATAAACGAGACTATAAAGTACGATATAATTTATTTTTGTATATATAAAGCAAGTATTCTTAGATAATTCGAATTACAGAGACTATAGTTGTCCCTTAATAATGACTTTTTGTCTTTAACGGCTTAAACCGAGCCCATGTGTTTTTATTTTTGGTGTGTACAAAAAAAAAAAAAAGTAATATTGAAGTGGATGCGCATCTTAAGAGCCACCTTACTAATGCGTTAATATAACTTTTTTATAGTGATGAGCAGTTTTTAGATCATAGGAATTTTTTAGTCTGTTTTTCTAAAAATTTGTTATAATAAATCCTTAAGAGGCAAGACGAAAGCCAAGAATATCGAGGAGGTATGATGGAATATTGGTGAATAATGAAAGAGAATAAAGTAATCTAACATTATTGAAAACTAAAAGAAATGGAAATATGCCGATTGGCAACGAGAATGAAATGGAGGCATAAAAGGAATTCAGGTAAAGAAACCAGTCCAAGAGGACCGGTAGCCTACAATGGTTATCTAAATCCGATGGTTTTGCCTTGAGCTCTCTCTCACTCTCAAATCCTTCACATCATTTCATCTCCCTATGTAAACCTAATCTTCAAGCAGAAGAACTGTACTCGAGGAACAGTACCAAAAGATTTTCAACTAGCCATCCGTTTACTTTTATAGACTAACACGATGAATAAACCTATAATCAGCACAAAGTACAGTATAACTAAACATCAACTCACCTGAATCGTACTACTGCGAATATATGGAGTCGAGATTTAGTCGGGAATATAATATACTATCGTATCAAAGGATAACCTACAAGTGGTAAGTACAATGGGTAGCATCAAGCATCACAATATTAAACCTTTCACTATATATAACGTACTAAGTACCAAAGCATTATTTAGACAGCTAATCATTTCAACCCAAACAGATATATGTGTTGATCTAGATTATCTATATCTCACGTCTACCTACCGTGAGAGAACTCACTATAATGATCAGCCGACCACGAGCTAAAGGTGAAATATCCCTTGGTAGCGAGTCCGGTCACGTAGACCAATGACACAGAATGTATTCCCTCCACAGGAGCAGGGTAGACCAGGTATCTCACGGTAACTCATGCTATATACACTGCACATAGTAAAGCAGGGTTTATGTGATATAATGGTTTGCATCTCAGTCCAAACACAAGCTTCCTCTCTACCATCCAAACTCTATTCAGTATACCGTTCCCGGAGTTCCGATAGATTGCAAACTGTTTGGTTTAAATTCTTGAATACGAAAGACTTGGCAAGGCATAGACTTTTATGAATATCAATAAGCGGACTCCTAATTAGCGAATTCATGTATTTAGTGCCCCCTAACAAGAAAATACGGAAAATTATTCGCGTAATCGATGATTTTATTCGTCCCACGCTCGAGTCCGAAGCCAGAGATTATTTGCTTCACGACCCAACTTTTTCTAGCTGTATCAGGTTAGAAGATTTCCTTTTGCAGTTACGAATCTTTTTACAGCTCTTCTCTTGTGTGCATTATCTTTGTTTATGCAATTTATGTCCTATCAGAGAGACAGAGAAATGACATTTTGCCTTTATTATAGAACTGAAGAACATCTTGTGGAAGTCCAAGTGAACATTTGCGGACTTGACGCAGACAGCAGGTTTCTTATCCACAGCACGTAAATTATCATGGTGACAGTACAAAGTATTAGAGAACGTAAGAGATAGAAGGGATGGTGAGAGACTACATTAAGTATTTTTAACAAAGTTTTCATAGCCTGCAAAATTATAAGCATTTTGAGCTGTTGCAATGGTCCCAAGATATTGCACAAAGTTTTCCGAGAGCTCTACCGTGAAAAGTATAATGTCACGCTCACATGATAGAACAATAGAGGCTGATGAGACGATCTGCCTAGAGTGTTCTTAGCTTAGAGATGAAGCCTGATCAGAAAGCCAAGTACGACTGAGTATTGGAGATCTCAAAAGAGATCAAGATGATGCCTCTGTACAACAAAAATATGAAGAAAACGAGAAGAAAGAAGACAAAACGCCACTAATTGAGTTGTACTCCCGCGAAAATCTTCACGACAGATTTGTTTATGAAGACAGTGAACTAAAGAGAGAAGAACCTAAGGGAACAGGAACTGGGTTTTTGAATGTGGAAATCAATCGGCTCAAACATGCGCGGAATTGGCTATGTCAGGTGGATTTCACCTCCTAACTTGATTGCCGTATCATGTAGAAGAGTCACATAAATAGAAAATAACCGCCGCCTGTAAGAACGCCCCTTCTTGGAGACCTTCTCCAGATGTAGATCAAAGGCATTCCGTTTCATACCGTTTTTCATAAAGTAAGCCAGGCAACAGTGCCACCTTCTCAAGCACCTTGTCGAAAGCGACAAAAAGATGTTTGAGAGTTGGAAAGCCACGAATTTCCTATAAGTCAGTAAAGTTGATTTAGGCTCCATCACTATAAATTGTATTCCATCTGACCTGGAATCGCGTAAGGGAATAGTGTAAGGATTATTAGGCACTCTAAAAGTAAGGTCAAATAGTCAATTTTTTGCGCTGTTGCTAATAAATACCTCCTTGGTGATAAGCAAGCAAGCGAGAATCCCCTCGAGTGGCATCCTATCGCGATTCTTTATTGTATATTGAAATTGACCGAAGAGGGAAAAGTGAGACACGCGCCACATTACTATATATTAGTATGGGTATTATACTATTATCATCTATATACATACTTTATATATAATTGGTTAGGGTACTGTATATATTCCAACATTCGTCCAATAACATCGTATAATATTACACATATATTATTATATTTATATACTATATAATATTTTATAATATTATATATATCCTTATTACTACTATATTTATCTACTATGGGAATAGCATTTTCTAGATCTTAGGATGGTAAGCCACAATCTCCGTAAACAAGTACTTTCAGTTGGTTCACTCTCGTTTTGTAGATGTTACGCTACGATCGCTCTAGGGTTTCACAGCCCTTATAAAGGGAAGTTACTAGTTGCGGCCGAAAGTTTTTCCCGTATTGTGCCCCTTAAAATCTCCTCGCTTAAAGTACCGCAGTTCTGTGGATTGTTCCTGGATGCGTTGCTTCCAATTTCATACTCCAAGTCTGGAACAGAGGAAAAAATATGTTTCGTCCTCCTTTTTGCATATTTATTAATGAACTTTTTTTTTAAACCATAGGTTACAATCCACACGCTCTCATTTTTTTCATAAAAGGTAGCCAATACTGATTGAGCACTACGCCAAGGCCTCCTACATTGCTCAAGATTATAAGGATTTCTATACGATTTCTTTCGCTACATGCTTGTTTGTTAATATCCCTTCGATAAGCGATCTTGATAACTTTTTTCTTCTCATTTGACAACGTTTTTTGTGTTCCTTAGACTAGGAATATTAATCTATTTGGTGATTATACAAGAGAAGTAGACTTTTAAAAACCATATGTTCCAATGAACTTTTTTCTTTGAACTTTCTTCCAGATCTGAAAATATCATTTTTCTCTCCTATTCTTAATAATAAAGTACATTTTACAATTCAAGCAATTTTGCTAAACTCTATGCTCAGTCTCGAATGAATAAACTTCAGTGTTGATTAATATCTCGCCTTATGATTTATTTATACCGCCGTTAGTTTAACAATCTCAAACATTATTATTACATTTCTATATTATATTATACTACTTATTAATTTTTAATTACTTCATATATTTACCTGAACCTGGTAATTTTAGCATAAGAGATATTTTTTCAGTACCTGGTACCCTATCAATTTCTACATAATATCTTCCTAACATATACTTTTACTTAATACTAGGCTACAAATACTATAATGCATCTAATTATCTACTACTCATAGTCATCTTGGTACTCATCATATACCCAAATGTTCTATAATCGTTATAAATCAAAATAAGGCCTATATGCAATGATATACTAGGATACAGAAAATGGGTGAATCTACTACTAATAATTAATTAATATATACTATCCTAATCGTATGGCGTGCATTATTCGGAATTACTAATATATCTATGTTTCAGATACCTATTATATTATTACTATCTATTTATTAGTATATCCTTTATACAACTCTGTCCGTCAGTTCATGTCATGTATCAGCCAAATACGAGGGTATCTTCACGATTCATTAAATGTTTGCTATAGATCTCATAAGTTACCCGGGTGTTACAATTTCGACATAAATAACGGCGGATACTCTATCAGACTGTTCGTAACTAGGCGACTGTGGAAAAGAGAAGGTACGAGAATACAGACAACGGAGACAAGCAATTGTTATGTCTTTCTTCTTTTATCATTTTATTGACAGATAACTCATTTTGCATTTTACTTCTTTTTCCTTGGAAAAAGTACCCGCCCTTTGTCATCTATTACGCGATTTTACTTTTCATTATGGTCGAATATTCTCCATCTTTGTGGATTTATCAACCTTTTGCCCTTATTTTTTGTCTTGTATCTACGTCAACTCTCTTTAAACAAAAGTTTCACCTCCTAGGGAGGCTAGGCGCAATTATTTTCGTTCTATAAATTAATAGCTTAAATATGAAAAATTAGTAGAGAAAATTTTTTTTTTTATAAGAAATAGAATTAAGAAAGATCTGCTAGCTTTAATTAATAATCTTTTGTCTTTTTATACAAGCTTCTAGTAGTTCAATAATTAGTTTTCTTTTTTCGCTAGTTTCTTTTTTTAAATACAATTTTTCAATAATCTTCGGTGGGAGCGCCTTCTTCATTTATTTTCAACATATAACGCCCTTATATTTTTTTAATGATATCTTTAGCTCTTTTCTATGATTATCTTTTAACTAATCTAGTCCTTTTTATACTCTTTTAGTTCTACCTCTTTTTGAATAACTTGAGATCATAACATTATCGAGCGTTAACTTGTGTATAAGTTCTGATAGTTCACTCGTCTTTACACAACATTCTACCCAATATAAATGGGCCAGTAAGCTGCTTTGTAACTCATTTAACTCTTTATATATTCTACCGACTTTTTGTTCTGACGTAATAAATTAGAATGCTTTTATCGCTTAGAGATTTATTGATCAATTTTTTGACTTCTTCGCGACCCTGGTTAATTATACGACAAACTAATCTTTTCATTTTAATCTATGTAGATTTTTAATTATAGAGTAGTAAGACTATAACTTTAACTCTTGTTTATGTAAGTATAAGTATAATGATAGAATAATTTTACTTGTTCAGTATATAATACTCCCTATTTGTTTTCTATTTTTCGAGTACTGGAGTTTTTCTTTAACGTAGTTTGGTCGTTATTATCGCGTATATGTTAACATCTTATTCTAACCTTGCTTTCAATGTGCTACGACTTAATTTTAAAATATACTATTCTATATAAGCAATCTAAGCAAATAATTTAAAAAACCTCATGTGTCCTTTCGTGTAATGAATCGTTGTACTGTAAGTAACGTGGAAATTCGTGCTGAAATAAAATTCTAAACAAATTTCCTGACTATTGAAAATTTAACAAAAGTATTTTAAAGAAGCATGCAAATTTTAAACTTAAGAGTGCAAATGCAAACCCGAAATCATTACTGTCTATTCTGCTTTTACCAAGTTGTACATACCTACACTAAACATGTCATGAGTCTGTCCAACCTTGTACCGTCCTTATTGGAGACAAACAATTACATCCTTTGACACGTTGCACATTAACGCCTATCATCAGATCACCAGTTATCCTGTTTTCCATTCTTTGTTATTGTCATGGACAGCTACGTCTAATCTATTCTCCAGTGAAGAATGCGAGACTACCTATCCTCGCATGGATGCTTACGTGCTTCCAGTGCATCTGTCTCTTTATGGACATATGTGCACCACCCTATGTTTATTTCATACATAATCTCTCTATTCAGATTGCAGATTCTTTTTTTAGGTAGGTGGGTCCTTTTATCGCTAACAGTTTGTGCAAATCAATCTCATATCGCTCTCAATCCAGCCCTCCATCTATCAAATACTTGTTGTCATAGTACCGCCTACACAGCTCGTACATGTTTCAATACAACTCCCATTTCCTTAATGAATTCTCCTCACGATTTACAAGTCTATGTACTCGTCTCTTGAGATAAAATAATTCTCATTTCAAAACAATACCTTTGCATGAAACACTATCGCACACAAATGCGTATTATCTCCTTAAAAAATCGCCTTAGTTCGCCTTAAGACTTCACAATCCCTTAAAACTTCTCCATCCCAGGTCTGTTAATTTAATTTTCGCAAGCCCTTTCCTAAAGCTTCGTTTTCTCAACTGCCTTCTCTAGTGGACTTCATTTTCATCATCGTCTGAAATACTAACAGCCGAGCGAGCATATATCTCGTAGCCTCTCCTTTCGACCACATAGATACAATGCCTAAGCCGAATGCCCGCATTGGTCATTGCGCATCTTGTAAACTCAATCTGTGTGGTTCGATTTAAGTGGATACCTAAAAGTGGCTGGTGGTATTAAGAGAGATAAATCTGAAGTATTCAAAGCAGGATAATATATCCTTATATTCCAATTACTTTTTACAAGCCCTTGTTATTATTCATATCGTCTAATAGTATGATAGCATACTCCATACCTAAAATAATTAGTGTAAATTACTACTAAATACCATAACAAGTAAAACTTTAAAATAAATGATATTATATATAATTAATTCATAAATAAATTTACTATTTATAGGTGTGTGATATAATAATAATAAATTCATATTATAAATTTACAAATATTTAAGTATATACCGAGATTCACTAACTTTTATTAGATTGCAGGCTGCTTTCGGACTATTTTAGTAGTTAGTAATATATACGTATTATATAGTTATAATATAATATCATAATGTAGAGTGATCTATTTCAATGAGTGGTTGAGGTTTTTCAGATACGATCTATATAAGTATCTGAAAGAGGCGAATTAATTCCATTTTAAGTTAATAAAAATATATTGTCTGCTATATCCTACCTGATATGTTTCATATATATCTAGCTATATCATAATTTAAGAATTATTATTACAACCGCTCACGATACTTATACCATTGTATATATCGGCAGTATAATAAGATGTAGTTAATATGAAACATATTAATTCATGTATATCTAACATTAACATCTACTCGTTTTATATATTTTGTTATAGGTACTTCTAGTTCAATCTATATTACCTCATTCTTTTCCTCTTCTTATTTAAACAGATAAGACAATCAGCAATTTTTTAACATTATTAGTGTAAAAACTAGACAAACAGGAGTGTGTAACAGCAAGATCACAGGGGTTTCCCTTTAGCTCATCACTAAAATTGGCAAAAATGTGCGATAGGTAAAGAACTTATATTCCCTATCTCTATTTCCTTTATTTTCAGCGGTTTATCTCTAATTCTTTGAAATAATTGATTGATTTATTTAAATAACTCATTGTATGTTGCAATGAATGAAAAGCAGGTCTCCTTAGATAAATGGCTCTGTAATAGATTTTACTTCTCTGTTGTAATAAATTTAAATTAGTACACTCATAGTAATAATGATTCAATCGATTATGATGTATATTATATATATAATTATTCGTTAATGATTCATTTGAGGTTGTTAATTATCATTAGTTATTGAATGTGAATGCGATATCCCAGTTACTATATATTAATACTCCAGGACTGTTGATTTAGTGGTGTGAGTATTATGTACTACACCTTTATATATAGAGTATCAGCTTCCTAACTTGTCTCCAATTTGTGCCTCATCGTCGGTATATATAGTCTAACAAATCAGATTAAACAGTGAAACGGCTCAATTTTATATTCAAATATTCAATCAAGATATACTTCCGGACGTTGTAACAATGTACGGGTGGTTGTGTGCTTTTATGTAGTTGGTTATGATGTTCATACCTATGCAAGAAAAATTAACCAAATCCGAGTAAATACATAGAGTAAAAATAGAGCGGGAACTAGAAATTTTTTAACTCATGAACATCCTATACCATGAGGTGAAGCCGAGTGGCAAAAAATACACCTCTAAGATGATGTATACTAAAGTATGACTAAATTCTCTAGAAGCTATCAAAGCATACACAGAGACTTGGATATTATACTAAACTAATAATACTATACTATATCTTTATATCTAACTAATTATTACGAGAGAGCATATTTCACCTATATGATTTATATTATTAGGTAGGGTAATATACCTAACTGGATAGCTTATTAAAACCCCTCATCTTACATAATAATAATGAAAATGAGCTATGCTTATAACTCAAAGCTCAAAAAAAGAAACATAAAGTACCTTTAATGTAATATACTACATCAATATCCTCAGAGTAGAGCAGTAGAGGCATGTACTAAGTTATTAAGGAGTTAGAATATTAAATGATAGATTATAATACAAATATGAAAATATTATTACTATTATTGTATTGATTGTTATTATTCTAATTATAAAATAGTTTGAGTTAAAAATCCTGAAATACTTCAAAAATTTCTCGTTCTTTAAACACAAAGTGTAATAATATTAATTTTTTATTCAGAAAATGGAATATTGAGATTTATTATACCTATTATAAAGTCTATACTACAATGTAATTACCATAATGAGATTTATTATTTCGCTACATTATAGAAAATAGAAGTGAGATATAAGTTTTCCATCTATGTCTGAAAGAATAACTTGCGGTTAGTTATACAATTCACAGTCACTAATACATTATAATATATTGTTAGTATATATAATAAATTTCAGATATTCGGATAGTCATTTAATAAGGTGATTTTCACATGGTATTATAAATGCAAGGTTCAGTAAGTTTACAGATTGAAAACGTATATATGTCGGAACTCCGCTCAGTTTGAGAGAATCATGTGAAGGAATTGCAGTGATAAAGATTTTATAAATAAGCAGAACCTTCGATAAAAACTGTCGTAGGTTGGCGCTGTCTACAAGACTCAATTGTTGTCTGTTCTTTCGAGCTTAGGGAGCTATTCTCCCACACTAATAAAAGTATTGACAAATAAAATGCTACGGAAATATTTACACAGTACAGTATTCTAGATCCACACAAATAAACATCAGACTGTGGTACCAGCAATTTATTTTAAATTGCCTTCCTCAAAATCGTTGCTGATGCCGTTGTACTTATCTGTGTGTCTGAAAGTTCATTTCTTCATAGAGATTTTTGCAGATCTTTCAAGAGAATCGCATCGTTTTTTGACCATTTACCTTCGTATCCACAACTTTCAGATTCTTTATATTCAAATTGACTTCAAAAACTAAACATTATGCATAACACATGTCTCATTTACTTTACATATATAGCCCATGTGAAGACAGTTCTGACTTTTTTGTAGTATCTTGTGATCAATCGTTTAGTCCTAGATTTCCTAAACCCCATTTTAATTATTTGTTCTTGATTGATAAATGAAAAATTAGGTTGTAAATTTATTTTAATTATATATGCTTGTTCGATCAATCATAAAATTCAGTTATTTGTATACGTCAATTGGTACCTCTTTTTGGCATTTAGGACACCTTTTGAATCCTTTTATTGATATATCTCAAAAGACAATATTTTTTAAAACTTTCAAAAAAAAAGAAGTATATTTATTGACAATTTTTTTTCCTACACACAATCCGCGAAACATAGAGGCGAGAGAAAGATTAGAGTACGTGAAAATGATTAAAAATTTGAAACACTCAGGCTTAGGCCTTGCTCTTTATGAGAATATATATTGCTAACTTTTTTTTGTGTGATGGAAATTAAATCATCTATACAATATTAAATAAAAATAATTATAATATTGACTAATAATTAGTTTCTATATTAGTTAGGAATTATATCTATATGAGTTCATTTTCATTATTTAAATATATGATACATATTTATCATGATATACAATTAAAATACTTATAAAAGTTATTTTAAATAGGATGTCTATAGAGCCTTTAATGAGAATATGCCTCTAATACCTCACTAGATAGTAGAATATACTATTTCATGTTATACAAGTATGGAGGTCACTACGATAAAAAAATTATTTATTTTCTGATAAATTTTAGGGAATAACTCACTAATTTTATATATAGAACCTGTGGAAATAACCACTGTTAATACATATAATACTAATAAACAAAACAACATATAAAAAAAACACCACAAAAAATTACATTGATTTCTCGAGCAAATAAAGAAATTACAAGTGTAAAGGAGAATGAAGTATTCGTAAATGAAAAATTCCAATTTATAATTTATATCGAACGCAGGTGTCTCTATGGATAAATCAATTTAATTAGTTCAATGCTCTCTAATTGTCCATATACTGTATCAATACTCTCACAACACATGAGAAAAATTTGTCTAGAGCAAGAAAGACTATCATGTTTCTAATAAGATTTCTTTTTCCTTATCTTAGTGATGAAGTGAATACTAATTAACAACCATTAATTACAAATAACACTCTTTAGCTTGCTCTAGTATGCTGAAATTTTCTCATGGTGTTCATAGACCTATAAGATATGTCCGCACCATATTATATAGGAGATTTTTGTAACTTCATGTATATTCAAGGGTGTCCCCGATCCGGGTCTAGAATAATTATACTGTTTAACTTATCAATCTTAGAAAATCATGTCATTAAAAAAAAGAAATAGTTCTTACCAAATTATATTTTGTGCGTGAACATGTCACGACCTTTTCATAGAATTCAAACTTCCAAAAAGAAATAACAAAAAAATAAAAATCAACAATTGACTTTTGAATTTCTCATAAAATCCAGAAAAATCCCAACCCCAAATCTTCGCTATGCTTACCCCGTAGGGTTTGGCTACTCCAAAACACCTGAGGCCCTATGTCAAAATATATCATGTTACATAATCTATCATCCATACCTACGCATTTTTATCTCTCACCAACAGGCTTAAAAATTTATCGAGCACAATGATGCTTAAGCATCTCCGTACTTTTTATTCATAAAAATAGAAAAAAAAAAAACAAAAGAGAAGAACAAAAAGAAAATTAAAGAACTGCAATTTAGGCACAAACATATTAATGTTGCACATATACAGTAATAATCAAAATTCAGCGACTCATCGACCACATTTCATTCTCTTTAGGAGCAAAATCTTGTAGACCTATTACACATGCCATCAAAGATTTCTGACGAGTCAAAACATTTGAAAGGTCTGTTTATAATAATCTCTCGTTCGAACCAATCACTTGATTGAAGGAGAGTCATTACGTTTTAATTAACCTAGAGTGGAGCTTCTAGTATCTGACTAGGACTTAAGATTGCTGCACTAACAGCACATGAAGGATGAGCATAAATCATGTTAAGGTTCGTAACGTAATCAGCAAAAAAAATATGACCGCAAGATATAAATTTATCAACCAATCTGTTCCTAAAATGCAGTTGGAAATTATTATCAATTAAGATGCTAATAGTTCAAACTATACATCAATCCAGTACAATGAATACCCAGAAATCTATTGCCATTACGAAGAAAAAGTGCTGTTGTCTATATGATTGTTACAACTGCGTCCAGCATATTGCGAATCATCTACACGGTTGATAGAGGCTCAAAGAGCGAGTGAGTAGAGCTCGTCATAGTACAAGTTCATCCCACCATTCCATGTTGGTATTTTCTTATCTTTCGCCTGCAGCGACCTTGATAATCTTGTTACGGCGAAATTCATTCCTTGGTCCTCACTATAACATCTCTTACACCAATTTAAGGTTCCGGTGATTAACGGAGATTTACTGATGAACCTATAATTATGGTGGGATCAGTGAACTTTAATGTCTCATATTAGAGAGCATATACACAGATATTAATCTGAGTAAGCTCCATGAACCATGCATTTATCTTTACTTCCCAAGCTAGGGCGACCTCTTCTTTAGCACCCCACATCATTCCCACCCACAGACTATGAAAAATGGTACTTAGATATGAATTTCTTCAAAAGAATGGAGTTCCGCATGAATGCTGCTAATTGGAGAGGCAATGTCTAACACAGTCTTCAGAACCAATACGGCACTAATAGCATGACCTCCTGAGTTCTTCATATTAATATTACAGTCTTCTGCAATCGGATAAATTCTTATATTTTCAATAGCCTTCTGTTCAATTTTTGCTTGATATCTATTAGCAAATACGAACTGACATAAAACTATGCCCCATTACACACAATACAAACACA
>JABUQX010018870.1:0-45416 GCA_015478945.1 Trachelipus rathkii
TGTGTTTTGTATATGGACCTAAAATGGTGTCAATATTCCTAATCCCAACGAGATCAAATTAGGATGACGTCACTCTCATCGAGAGAGAACTGAAAGAGGTATGAGCTTATGTAAAATATATATGACATATACCAATTCAGCTCATGGAAGCTTTAGATTTTATAGAGATGAATACACCCAGATAGTACTATATGACCGTTTTTGCATTGAAGCATGTGGTCTTACACTAGTCTTACTTGTGGCACCAAAAGCGATAGAGTATATACTTAAGTACCACATACGATTTTAATTTATATGCTGTTCGCTCGAGATAGTAGTTGACTAAAAGAAGACCCTGACTCTCGAGCACAAGAGAAGAATGAAATAGATATACAATTCTGCTATCTAGATGACTAAGTACAAAATCTAGAAGATATCTAATATAGATGCATAAACAAATTCATCTATTTCTATCAGTTAGAACACTGTTAGGTCTAGGCTTTTAGCGATAATCCAGATGTTTTTATGCTGAGTGATTGGAACACGGGGAGAAGAGATATTCATTCAAGATATCAAAGCGTGAATTGAAAGAAAAAATATTATTACACCATACCGTTAACAGTTCCTAGACAGAAAATACCGTAATGAACAACACACATTGATCTCGGCAGCATCGTGATTAGTTGGATTGATTTAGCACTCTAACTTAATTGTCCACTATGTCCATGCTGCTACAATGAAGGACCAATCATTCCCGAAGTAGAGAACACTGTCGGCGTATTTGATAAATGTCGAAATATTATTTGTATTTCAGTAACTGGAAACTCTGAACATAGTTTGAGAAGCACTAAAACATTATTGCCAATGTGTTTCTCGCTGTCGATGCTTACTCTCAACTTGAACATATTTTGATAGTACTCACCTGGACATTTCGTTGTTTTCATTATGATGACTTTAGTCTAGGGCACTACTTCGTAATCATATAAAAATTTCATTGTTTATATTCATCTGAATAGATATAGTGTTTTTTTGTGTGTTAAGTGAAAGAACAGGACATAGAACACCATCCGGCTGTAATCATCAAATAAGACCCTAGAAGCCATCAGTCTCAATCAGGAGGTAACGATATATTCAGTAATCATGGAGAGCACAACATATGTTTAACTTAAAAGAACTCGACCATTTTCAAATGTTTGGCCAGACGCTCTAGCCTGGCCAAAAGATCTTGGTTATGGCAATGAGAATGATGTAAAATTATGGTTCTGTATAAAATTAGTCATTCTACAAAAGAGAGTATGCTAACGCATCGCTGAGGTACCGTGTGACAGACAAATATGTTAGGTTAATTTATTCTATTGATCTATTACTTTATGTGCTTTTTTAAATTGAGTGCGTTTTTTTTTTGTATTTCTCTTATTTTTTTTTTTTTAGATGTAACTTCTTTATTTTTTTTATTTTATAAAAATTCATGCATAAGTGTCTCTGAGATGATTAAAGCTTTTAGTGTATCTCTATTTTACTGTTTATATTAACGTAAAATCAATACGATTTGTTCATAATGTTACATCTTTCACGCTATCTATGTCATTTGGAGACTAGTCCGCCCCGAGGCTGTTTTAGGAATCAGCTAATCATCTAGCTGCATAGTAAGACAGCGGTTGGGGAGATGGCGTTTGGATCTTTATTTCAACTTTGATGAATACAGAGAGAGGATCAAATTTGATCATATAATGATATTTAATATTTTTGCATTTCTTTTTATTTTTTTATCAGAGTGAGATCTAGTTCCTGGAGTAATCGAGTGGACGTTCACCAAGATACCACTACAAAATGGTGCGCAGCAAAACAATATATTACTGTAAGCAAACTAGTTTTATATTTATCAAGTATATAGATTAGTTATTACTTTAACACCATAAATGGTTACCCCTATACTTCTGTAGTTGAAAAATTTCTAGATAAAGAAGATGGGGTGTTTCATATGTTAATACTCGATACATATCTGAAACACAAAAGACTAACAGCTTATACCAAGACGATCTCCTATATTTGTAACTTAATATATAAATACTTCGGTGAACAATGCCAGAAATCAATACAAAGAAAGGAAGCATATTGTGTAAGAAAGAATGGATCTTTTTAGTTTCAGCAGATTTTCTTGTCCTGGACTGAGTAACGCAAAATGTGATAACAGAGATTAGCATTATAGATGACATTTTTTTCTAGATGTGGAATGGCATCCGTAAAAGAAATAAACATCGAAATTGAGTATTACTATATTTCAATCTGTGAATTGCTCACCTAATGTATTATATTTTGTGCTTAATCCAAAATAAAAAAAGCGACTTTTATTTTGTTATTTTATATAGAAATATTATATATACTTTATCTTTAGATATATTATTAGTATATTTTATTGAGCATATAAATTTGGTATTATTATATACATATTTTATATTTATATAGCAAATAAACCCAATCCATATAATACTTAAATAACCAGGGAGACAATATACCTATTATACAATAGATATAAATATATAACTTATATATTTATATTAAATTATATATATTAACTTTATAATATAATAAATAAATTATAATAATTATATTTAATATAATAATATTCAATAATAAATAATATAATACTAATTAAATTAATAGATAATAATTAATAAATAATTAAGAATATATATTAAATTATAATTAAAATATAATTAAATAATAATAATGAAATATAAAATTTAATTTTATATTTTAAATTATTTTATAAGTGATTTATAGATTATTCCAATACAAAAATCAGTTAAAGTAAAATGGTTTATGTACTATACACTAAAAAAATTATCATCCAAGACATAGGCTCAAGCTCTTTGTATCTTTCAACCAATATTGTCTAAACAGCTAATTGAGTGATAGCTGCATTAGTGTTTGATTGAATGTAAGACTACGAATTTAGGTGTGATTCATTAGCACAGTCACCTGAAGAGGAGAAAAGTTCCAATAAAAATTTTTGTTTATGTTGAGTTTAGCTTCTATAAAAAAATTATGTCTATAGAGTATAAAAGACGCTGGTGCATCACAAAAAATTGACATTAAGCTAAATATAATGTGATGCATCTTCCTCGATAATACAGTAAGAGTAAACTTAATTAAGAATTAATGAGATGTTTGATTCACGAGAAGCAAGATATAGTTAGGAAAAAATTAACAGTAATAGACGCAGATATTTTTCATTTTGAAAATTGCCACAAAAATCAAATAAAGTGGTGGCCTTTTTAGGATATACTAAGAAAAACACCATCGCGATCTGCTGAAGCACCACAACTCACGAAAAAAGTGCATCAGAGAGAATTGATGGTAACTCTACTGTAGGACTAATTTCTTGAGTTTTAGTAAAATTTAAGAGCTAATTGAACCTAGAGTGTTAATGGAGTGTTCATATGATCATGTTTGATAGTCTCATTGTTAATGAAAAAAGACATAACTGGATAGTTGATCCAATGACGGGGGAAACGAATGTAGAATAACACAGGATTAAGGTTACCAAAATTGAGTGAAATTGAGCATAACAGAAATGATCGATAACATTGAACAAAAAGCAACAACTACAGAGTGTGTGAAATTAATTCATCAGCATGTTGTAAAAGACTGCAGACAGTAAAACAGACAAGGGGCATAACCAAGTATTGGTAGTAATTTTTAAGTATAGACAGAGCAAATCGACACCTGTGAGAGAATTACCTGTGAAGAATTTCATTCTTTCAGTAAGTTTAGCGAGTTTTTTAAATTATTTTGGGAATGGAGTTAGGGCCCATATGCGAGGTTAGTTGCGCCAGTAGGCAAAATCGATGTGAGCAAGCACTAGCTCACTATAAGAAGGTTGTCTGGTCAAAGTATATCAGTTTTATAAAATTGATTTTATGGCAGTTCTTCATTCGATTGAACTGAAGCGAATTGGCCCTACGTTATATTTTGGGTTCGATCTACTAATAACGTCAGAAACTCTTTTGTGGTTTCGTAGCTAATCTTGTATATAGTACTGGTTATAGTTAAATCATCGCTAATAGTATGTAAACTTATAATAACGTTAATTTAAAAGCTAGTAATCATGAGAGTGGATTATGCTATGTATAGTAAATAACTTATTAGATACTATATTTTAAGTATTTTTATTTATAATATTTAGTTATTAGATTATAGTAACTATTTAGTTATATATAAATATATAATAGTTAAGTACATAGAGTACTCATATTAGGTACTTTAGGTAATGATTTAGCATCTAGTATAGATCATATGATTATATTATTTAGGAACTAATTTGTAGCATTCTTATGTCTTATGTAGTTAGATTATTGAATACTATAGAGAATGATGGAAAAAGAAATCCTGACTTGTAAACGAAGAAAATATGAAGTTACATATTAGTATATATATATTGTATAGTTATGGTACGATATTAGAGTTATTACTTTTATGGCTATATTTAGAACTGGGTAACAGTTATACTTTGAGATTAGCTCATACTATTGTGGCTTCTTCTGGTATCTTTATATATTATAATATTTAACTAATTAATACTTTCTAAATGTTTAACTAGTAAATATATATATAAGGAGTTATGTCAGATATAAATAAATACGAAATTAATTAGAATAAGGATTTCGATACTAATTCATAAGTCTAATCACATTATGAGTGACACTGCTATAGTAGCAGGCTTTATTAGTAACCTGTTTATTCACAGATGGGAAGGATCAGAGAGGGCCAAACTGAATTGTTATTTAGTAATATTTTTTATTTACTTAATAAGAGGAGTAAAGTTAACTGATGGTGACATTTTCCTGTGAGAGGTTCCATGGACGTCGGGCTTCAGACCTCTTGGACAGTACTATTCATGGAGTATTAACTACCATACTATATGGCATATTACGTGCTTTTATTATTTGGATTGTATTTAATTCACTCAATAAAGACGTAAATAAAAAAAGACAAACGATATAAACAAAATAATCAACGGTAGAATATATTGACTATCACTTGTCGGCTGAGAATATGGCCATGTATTAGTTGGATATAAGGAGTGCACAACTAATTATGGCTTTGATAGACTAATTACAAGTACACAAATATGTAGAAGTATAAATAAATGAATAAAGAATTTATTGAATTATTATTAAAAATGCGAATAATTAAAATTCAATTATTATTAAATATATATATAAGAATTTTATGTGGGCATTCACTGTAGAAGTGTATGATAATTACAAAACTTAGATATAATCGATACTAATCAGAATTAATTTAAGTGTTCATCAGTAAAATCAGTCAAAAATAATTTAACTTAATTAGCTAGATTATTATTTAGGCTAGGTTTTAATAAATATACATTTTCATAAGAGAAATAAATTGGATAAGCAGAGGATAGTGTATAGACATATTTAAAACGTTGATTTTCATAGCATGAAAATATTTATTTAATATAAAACTCATTTTTACTACAATATTAGGTTAAGAATTCCTGCTGAGAAGGATTGAAAAAGTCATCTAGCGAAATAAAAAGTTGATTAACCTCGCGGACTGATATGTGGTCCGATTAAATGACTTGCTTAGAGAAACGGCGCAGTAGGATTTGCTGACACACTAGTAGTATCCAATTGACATATATTCAATAGGTGCCTGTATTACATTATTACTAAAAGGGGAAAATGAATCGTTATTATTCATGATAAAAAGTAAAAATTAATTTAAAGTTTAATATTAGAGATAAATATGTATTACTATTGGAGAGATTTCTGGAGTAAAGATCTTTTTTGCAGAGAATGGAGTATTAATCACATAAACTGTTTTTGTAAAGTTCATATATATAATACTATATAATAAAAATGTAGCTATATTATTCTTCAGTATCAGTTATATTGTATATAACTATAGTATATAAGTTATTGGAGACTTATTAGTATATTATCATTAGTAGCTACAACACAAACTATATTATATATAAAGTAACTAATAGGTATTATTAGATGGTAGGGTGATGGGTAGCTACTATGTAGAATAGCATATAAAATTCGATGTAATAAGATAAAAGAATACAAATTAAAGATAAAAATAAATCATATATATGTGATGCTAGTGTATAATGATAATATAAAAGTACTGTGTATGTATAATGATATATATATATATACTAGGTGGATAGGTAAGTTGATCTACTGTATATAAAAACAATGTTTTATAGATAATAATTATCTATAATTATTAAAAGTTTAATTAATATTTATATTCGTAGATACACTTATATATATATATATTTTATGTAAGTTTTCGTACATAAAGTATGTTATATACACTAGGGCTTGGCAAGTAACTCTGGGGAAAATAATTTTCCTGCTTTGAAATACAGTCTTTACACTCTCTTCAAAACATCGTCCAGTTGTCATGGCACCTATAAATATCCCCGAACCCAACTATCAATATGCGTCGTCAAGACCCATGCGGTCAAGTTTTGGCTTGCAATCTTGTGGCAGGAGAGATCCTAAGAGTTGTCTCGAATCGGCCTCTTATTCATTCAGGTTGCGAATGCATATAGAGTGATAACGTTGGAAACGAACTTATTAGGAATGCTTCGCGAAAACGAAATTACAACTTTGTGAGAGTTTAAGGAAAAGGGTTTTGAGGTTCTTAAGGAAAACAGCGACCGTTAAGCGAGATACTCACACATTTCTGGATGTATCTCCATGCGAGAGATTTTTTCTGCAATGAAATATTATTCTGCAGGCGCAGTCACCAGGCATGATAGTCGTGAGAACTTCTTAAGGAAATGATTGTATTCTGTTGACACATGTAAGAGCTCTTTGGCGTCTACTAACTATGTTTAGATTTGTAATTGTCTTTGGTGACAACTGAGTACGAATAAGGACCCCCTCTATACGAACATGGAATCTTCAATCCTGAAAGACTTTTGTATAATCAACTATACGTGGCTGTGCACTATGTTCCTATAAGCAAAACAAGCTATCATCACCTAGACATTACCACTCATCGAATGTATTGTTAAACTTTGTGCGCATATCGCGATAGATGATGAAGACGTGTGTCCTGCCCAAAAACAAGAGATCGAAAAGGAATAACCTGTTCGAGACTGGTACGGTAAATGGACGCTCAACTCTGTCGATATATTGGTGTTTTGATCCCATAAGCGACGGCTCAATTAGATGGGTGACGAAACGACAATGCATTTTTAGCTGTAGGGTATTAATACTTAGCGTAAAAGTTTGCGCAATAACCAGTAATCCCGTATTTCGTGTTGCAAATGTCATTACTATAGCTGACTTCCTGAACACGACTCTCACTCTCCATAACAAAATTTATTTAGAATTCATCCTGTGAATTTTTGTTTAATTCTTTCATTCTGGTGATTGCGGTAGACTCTTCAGCTTATAACGTTTCTACAAGTGCGCTCATCAGGGTTTGATCAATCTCGTGTGCTTGTACAATGCCGTGCTTTTTAAATCTCATTGAGAAAATTAGCTCGTTGCTACATTCAAAAGGCAACGTGTTAATTAACTGCAGGTGTTCGGGATACATTATTCGCGAATCGGTAATGGAAGTACCCAAACGACTATGAATAAGGGAAAAATCTACGATTAGCTCTCAATCAAGCAGTGCAATTCAGTCTTCCAGAAAAATATGTGTCTTAGTAACACTCTGCCTTCTCTACACCGTGTACTCAGTTCCTATCTATAATCACAGCAAACTAGGTTATATCTTTTTCTTAAAAATGATTCTAGGCTAATTGATCCTCAAGAACTTATGCTCTCATGTTGCCTACATAGGAGAAGCGCAAATCTGTAGATCATACGATCTGATCGAAGTTTCAAAACATTAAAGCTTTAAAATTACTACTCAGTGAAGAAAAGCGGAGTAGACATTTAAGGTTAATGGTTAACCACTAGCAGATTAACTTGCTTTAATTGTAGCAACTGAGTTCTGTACGGATTGGTCAAGAATTAGCAGAAGTAAGTTATAATCTCAATCTTCTAGAGTAATCGAGTATAATAACACAAAGTAAATAGCTATGCTAGAATATTAAAAAGCCTAGAACTTGTTTAACATGTCATGAAGCAAGTTTTTCAGTGATCTAAAAAAGACAAAGCTTTCTATGTTAAACATATATACTAGCTTCTAAACAACTATCTAATTAAAATTAATTAATAATTAAAAGATCTCACATAAAGAATATATGAGAAAAGGTGGAATATTATTAGTTCAAACACTGAACTCGCTGATCGATAAAACACAACGTTCATTTTCACTACACAATCTAACAGCATAAGTTATTCTTCATATGCCAATTATTATAATATTTATATTTAAAATAAAGAATTTTATTACCTCTATTTTTTATCATATTTTTAGTACTAATTTTAAACCGAAAAAAATAGCGCCTTAGAACCTCTTCCTTCAGAGAAGGAAACTATATAAAAAGATTTCTATAACAAAAGAAATAGAGACAAAAATTATATCTCACTAATGTTTTATAAAAATTCATGATTATTATAATGAAGTAAAAAATCTCTATATAAACGAAACCCACAGCTTTTTTGAGGCCCATATAATCTCTATATCCATGTTCGATATTATCACTTTATAAAAATGATATATAGAAATAAAGAAAATATTTTCACATGCCTTTCCATTCTTTCAGCTTTCGAGACTTGCTTTCACTCGTTTTTCCGAAACTCTATTTATGAGACATAGTGAATATCTGAAATTTCAGCAACGTGTTTCAATTCATTTATCGTCTATATATTCCACACCCTCTCATTAACATTGTGTGAACACAGGTGAGAGACAGAAATATTGCCACTATTATGCGTACATGCATGCAATATATTTATTATTAATTTACCGCTTAGCCGTATATACTAAAGTTTTAGTCTCAAAAAAATTATTAGGTATATATATATATTATTTATATATTTATTATTATATATGAGTAATTATGAGTGCTTAAGGATTATTTTGAGTAAGTTATGTATTATTATATGATATACTCCATTAAATATTATTTTTAAGAGTTATTATATTATATTATTAATGTATCAATTTTAATGATTGAAAAATAGTATTTCTATTTTGGTATAAACAAATATTATATAATTGATAAGTATCGAAATTGATATAAGTATAGGGTACACATGCTTATTTGTGTCTATGTATACAGGAGCGTTATATAAAAGTAAAATGCTATATATAAAATCAATCTAATTTACTTTCAGAATTCAGACTGAATGATTAGATCAAATTCTTCTTAATTTGTAAAATTATGATTATTTTAAAAATCTAATAAATAATATATTATTACAATTTCAGTTCTGAGAAAGAAATTCAACATAAAATACATGTTCATTCGGAATATTTTTGTTTTTAAAAGCTATCTCTATGTAGAAATAAAATAAGATAGTTTTCATTAGTCTAATGGAAAAGCGAACACAAAAAAACCATTTATCTAAGACAGTATAAAATGTTCATATAAAATTCATGTTCATTCCAAAGGGCGGGGTTCCCAAGAGTACATTCTTAGCAACAAATTAATTCACAATTTCCGTTCCATGATCTAATTCATGTCACGTCCACAATTACAAACAGACACATGAAGAGTTTAGCCTTACACCTTTGTCTGAACCTAAGAGATCATTTGAAATAACTTTAGTTTAAAATATAAAAACTCTTTATTAGTAGACTTGAAAAGTGATGAACAATTAACTACCGATATAGTTCTATTATAAACAATTGGGTCACTGCATGCTAACATCCCAAATATCCTGCGCCTCAGAATGCTTTATAGGCATTTTTTAAAGGTGGAAAAAATGACCGGATAACAAGATTCTTCACGGCCCAACTATGTAAGCTGGCCGCTTTAATAAGGACCTGACCTTTAGAGCCGTCGTGTACGGTTGAATCAATATCTGACAAACGATATGATATCCAATCTAACAGACAAACCTTCTTTTAGCGGAAAAGTCCGGAGTGAGAAGAGTAGTTGCCTTTACGAAAATCCTCAAGATCATCCACGAATTAATGAACATGATCTATACATCATATATATGATTTTATAAAATATAAGAGTTAGTCCTAGTTTCCATTTATATATATAGTATACATTTTGATATCGCTCACATATATATATTAATATTATTTATAAATATAATTATTTATATTCATACTATTATTATAATATATAATATATATATTATATATATATATATACTATATATATATATATATATATATATATTATATATATACATGTGCTGTCTCTTTCCTCTTTTCTTTCGATTAATAATCAAAAGAATGGTAAATGCCACTCGAGGCATTCTGCTTGTTGCTTAAAAAAAAAAATTTTCGAAACACAAATATTCTATCTGACTTACTTCAAAGTGTATTTTACTTCCCTTCATAAATTTTTGTCCAACTTCGTTCATGTAATTTGGAAAAATTAGAGAAATTCGTGGCTTTCCACTCTCAAACTATCTTTCTTGTCGCTTTCGACAAGGTGCTTTTAGGAAGGTGGCACTGTTGCCTGGCTTACTTTATGAAACGGTATGAAACGGAATGACCATTTGATCTACATCTGGAAAGGTCTCCAAGAAGGGGCGTTCTTCAGGCGGCGGTTGATTTTCTTTTATGTGACTTTCTACAATAACGGCAATAGGGGGAGTTCCACTTACATGCCTTCCCGGAGTGGCCGACTGATTCACATTCAAAACACCAGTCCTGTTCCCTTAGTTCTTCCTCAGTCATTCTTTTAAAAAATCCTCCGTTTTTTCGGGAGACAAATTCTGGCTTGGCTTCTTTCTTCTCTTTATCCTCATATTTTTGTCTGTAAGAGGATCTCTTTGATCTCCTTTGAGCAATCTCTATATGAAAAGTATTATAATACACTGTCATAAAACAAGAAAGAATTTGCATGACAATGATCAACAAAACATAATCGCAACTTAATATTATTTTCAGCGTAACCAACACAAATAAAATTGACTTCTATAGTAATTTCAGTCACAATATTTTAATCATTCTCTCTCAGTCTCTCTCCATCCCTCTCTCTCTCTCTCTCTCTCTAATACTTTTTGTTGTCACATTATTCCATACTCGCTTGGATAAGAATACCTGACACATTGTATTGCGTCAATCACTCTGTCAAATTTTTCAACTTTGTTACAATCCTACAGATGTTTCTTCAGGTTCTACTAAATATAAAGGACAGTCAAAGCTTCATTTTCCTCTGTTCTCTCTGATAGGACATAATTGCACACCAAAAAGAGAGTCAAAAAATCGTGTTCTTTTATCTGAGTGTCCTGGCTGTCAAAAAGAGATTCTCAGTACTTTAGTGCAAGTAGGAAAGAATCTTAAACACTTATACAAAGACTGAAAAGTTTGTGATTAGTGAAGCAAATACATCCTCTGGCTTCGTGACATCGAGCTATAGGACGTTATCATCGATTTTAGGCGAATTAATATTTTCCCGTTTGCTCTAGAATCTAGGCCAAAGTAGACCAAGATCATAGTGGTACACTCGCTTCATTTAAGGGGTTCGATATGTATCCAAAGCAATGCTTGCCAATCTTTGTATTCAAATTTACACCCACATTTCAAGTCTCCGGGACCTCGGGAACTCGCGTACTGAATAGTTGAACTGTTCCCAAAGGGATGTCAAACTGTATGATAGGGGTGGAGTGTCTGTGATTGATGAATCTTAGCGATGCAACAATTATATCCAAACCCTGCTTCCTGTTGGATGGATGGTAACCAGGATCACTGCCTACTGCCCTCTGGATGCCTAGACAATCTGTGCTCTGGTATCCAGCGGACTATTTCAACAAGGGGCCTATTCCTGTGGGGTGGCTAGAGCGTCTATAGTTGGGTTGCCGTGGTATAGGAGCGGAGATCAGTCCTATATCTGTTCCATGGGTTGAATGGATTGCTGTAAAGATCGCGTTGGGTCGAATCTATAGGAACGGTTTATGGTGCTGTCCCATGTACTTCCACTTGGTTTCCTTGCGTAATAGTTCCCGCTATCGCTCAATTTTGGCGTAAGACTTTCGTAGTCGTTGTTTAGGTCTGTAACCTGGCTTTACTGGGGTTTTCTATCCGGTGTTCTAATCTAAACGATACGGATGGCTGTGAAATCTTTTTTGGTACTTGGCCCTTCCGGGCAGTTTTTCTTTCTGCAAATTGAAGTATTAGGTTTGTCAGAGGAGAGAAAAGTGTGAAGTATTTACAGATTCAGGGGTTAAGGCACAATGCTCAACCGGGTTTAGTCTTTGAGCTGGGCTGTATTCCGGCCCTTAGGACATTGTTCTCTTAACGATTATATCCCCTTTGAATACTTTCTTACAGGCTCAACTACGTAAGTAATAGCGATCCTTTTGCAACCTTACTATACCTAGTCACTCTCAATTCAAATTCTTACTTTGTCCTCCACTATCAACTCTATACCGTGCCTCAAATATCCATCTTGAATAACTCATGGCTCTTCGTGAGTAGTCCGTAATCCTCCAAATCTTAAGGAATGCACATCCAACATAAATTGCTGTTAGAGTAAATCATGACTAAATAATCTATTGTTAAAATCTGCACAATATATCTGTAATATTTAATTTGACGTAGTGGGCTGCGCAGCTCCTTGAATATGCTTTTTTTTTTAAACAAAAAAACACTAAAAAAAGCCATCAAACAACACATAATACATCAAAACTGAAAAAAAAAACTTCGATCTAGCTAGAGATAGTTAACCTATCATTAGTATCGTTAGAAGAGCAAATCCTTGGAGCAATTCATAAATCACAGGAATAGACACTATTAAGTCCTCGTTATGACCTTGCTAAACTCTTCTAAATTACCTGTTATTCCTCCTAAATAATCGCAAAAATACTTATATCTAGCAAATATATATTTCCTGTATATATATAACTATCTATAATCATTAAAATTATTACATTAAAATGAATTAAAAATTTATAATAATGTTATAATATTTTCCATACCTGGAAACTACAAGTATACCTGACCACTCAGTTGCTATTAACCTTTATAGGCCTATATAAACGTTAAGCCTTATATTGAGTTATAAAATTTTTTCCATAAGGACTTTATCTATAAATATAAAATTTAAGTATGTGAGGCTCTGTCTTTACGTTTTTAGGGCATTTTAGTTAGGTATATTATATATATAATATTATATTGATATAAGATTAAAGTATATAATTATAACTATATATAAATTGATTAATAATTTATTATATATATTTATATATACTTAATCGATATATGAGTATATTATATATATATATTATATATAGATAATATAACTTGCTCTACTTATGAAATTTATACTATACTCGTAATAAATACAAACTTATCATACGAATTTATTATATATATATATAGAGGTAGCTACTTGCATTTACTTATAAAATATATATAAATATTAATACGATATTTAATATATATATAAGTATAACTTATATATACTACTTAGTAGTATAATATATTATTACGATCATAATTTTTGTATATATATATAATATAAAGTCTAATGGTAGAATTTTATTTATAGATAAGACAAAATCATTTTGAGAGGCTGTATATATTATAATTATAATATATACTATATATATATTACTATCAATATATTTATTTTTTATTTATTTTTTTACTTTTTCTTCTCAATTTATTTTAAACACAGACGCAAAACAGGGGAAAGGTTACTCATTTGAATGTTTTTTCCCGCAGTGGGACCCATACAAACTGGAAAGATGTGCACAGTTATCAAGGGTATAAGTAACCCCAGCTTCGTCTAACCACGTTGGAGAGATTATTCTCAGCTCCTTACAGTCGGGCATTGCTAGACACTCTGGATTCACAGAAACGCCTATCTTCTTGTGCGTGAGCGCGAAATTGATGTTAGTTGTCTGTTAATAGTGTTAATTCAAATGTTGTACTTGTTGTATTGTGTTGTGCTATGGATGAGTGAGTGGGATGTGATTAGTAGCGATTAGTCGTACTTAATAACACTTATGTGAATTCCTGTCTCAAAAACTGTTAATGAAAATTACAGAAGAAGAGTTGTTACCACATACCAACTATGGGTCAATTATTTCTGACTGTCCGTCCCTGGTGACTAGTCGACATACAAATTCAACCTAAGTTTCTGTACGAGGACGTCCGAAGCTCGACTGACTCTTACCAGCGTCGCAAACTCTCCCACTCAGAACCCCTGCTGTCCCATCCCATTATCACTCTATATATATATATAAACACTTCATGACTACAGCTATTATATTAATAATTAAATAGTTGGCGATTATTTCTTTTATTAGCTATAAATGATTCCTTCTCTCTATATTATGCTCAATAACGTATATTAGTTTATATATATATAAAAATATATATAACTCTACCTATTAAATGTACTTATCTATTCCCTTTGCATTACTTATAATATTTATATGAGTTTCTTATATTTTATATGATATTTTACAAATGATTTATTAGGTTACTCTTTTTAATAGTATATACTACCTCTACTAGGATATTTTTTGAGGTATTTTCGAGGAATTTCCGCTGGGTTATTATTTAGTATATATATATTAAGGTATTTAACTAAGATGAATTAATATATCTATTAATATATAATATCATATATTTACACAGACCTTATAATAATAAAATATATTACTTAAAATACTAACATAGACATACTTAATGAGTATAATGCATTAGTATAGTATATTAGTATATATTATTATATACCTAAAAATATATATATATAAGCCTATAATATATAATATAATATATATATAAAAGGGCAAACTAAACTCTTATATATATATTCGCTTACTTATTAACTCTAGGTTAGCAAAAAAAAACGTATATCATATATAGAGTGATTTAGCTTAGAAATAATAAGCTGATCTTAAAAACTATATAATAGTTAATTTATAAATTTTAAAATTATATACATTTTATCTTTATGCAAAATAATGTCCAAACTGAATTGTTGTACAAATTAAATCCTTTATATTTAGAATAATATATTACTTTATTTTTTATTCTTTTCCTCTCCTTTCCTACCCTCGCGTGAGCTCAGGTTCGGCGGTCGTGTATAATAACTATGTTGCAGTGTGGCGGTTTGTGTGGGTGTGTGTGTGTCTTTGTGCGTAATTGCAGTTGCGAACATCTCGGCTGCCTCATCCTTTTCTCTGAAAAAGTTCTCACAATATGGTAGTATATAATTTACGGGTTTTAACTTTCCTTCCCTGCCAATTCACGTCTTTCTCATGTGCTTCTTTCTTTCCTTCTATTCTCTCTCTCTAGTCTAAATCATTATATATTAGATATAATATTTCATTATATATTAATTAACTAAATATATTTAATATTATATATATTTTATATAATTAATATATATATTATATCAATAATTATCAATCCATAAATATAGATATATAGATATCTATATATTTAATATCAATGAGTTAGTTATTTTAACTAAAAGCTTGCGAGTGTTAAACTAAAAAAAAGAGGATTTTGATTAGTAGAGTAAAGAATAAAGTTTTTTTGGCAAAATTAATTTCTCATCCATAATATAAACTTGTCGATAAACTTCACTGCTAATTACTTATTTGATGACCTGAATGACCAAAATGTTTTAATTTATCTTACTCACACACCATTATGTGTTTTACTCACTTATTTCCACTTTATTGTTAATAACTTTTTGATTATTTGGTTTCTTAGCTCATCGTAAAGCCAAATTATCAAAATCTTTTCATAAAATGTTATCATATTTTTCAAACCTATTAATAAAATGATCTCAATTCCCACCATTAACACCAAATATATATAAAACGAAAAGTTGGGAGTGGCTCATTCCGCAAAAATTCTTAAAGATTAACTATTCCTTTACCTTATTATAAAAACACCTGTTATTCTTTACTATATAACGCATTGCAAAAAGTACTATAAATTACTTTCATACTTAATTAATACTTTAATAACTCATAATAATTGTAATCTTCCTTATTTTAATCTAGTCGGTTTGTCTGCACGCTCAAATGACTTTGTTATTATCTTTCTGGGAAGGGGAAGGGTTTTTTCTCTATTTTTGTGAGGACTTTTCCTCCAAGGCTGGCTGGCTGATCGGAAGGCTTCCTCTCTCTAAGGCTGGCTGGCTGAATTTGCGAGAGACGTCCTCTCTAAAGGCTGGCTGCTTTTGGGTAGAGAATTTCCTCTCTAAACTGGCTGCGTAGACTGGGGAATTTTTCCCTAAAATTTTAAAATTTTTAAAGAAGAACTTTAATTTTAAAATTTCTTACTTGTGTAGCCTGCTGGCTTTATCCATGTATGGTTTCCAAGTGGAGGTTGTGGGGCTTAGTTTGGGCTGCTTGCTATGTTGCATCTGCTGCGTCTGACTGCATTTGAAGTTCCACGCTCTTCATCCAATGGCGAGGTTGCCAATGTCATTGGATCAATCGCATCCTGCATCCTGCTTGCACTAGGTCGGCGAATTGTCAAAGTCTGATTTCATGGGCCCACTCGTCTTCACAACTCTTGGAAGGATTTCATGAGTAAAAATTAAATTTGGCCTTTTTTATCATCTTTTATTTGTTGAGATTGGTTTAATTCCTTCAAAACATAAACATCATATAGAACAAAAACCCGTAATTGCACAAACCTACTGAGAAATGGGTAATTTTGGTTTAATAAATGGGCATTCTCTCTTATGGTTATAACATATTTACAGTACATCTATATTGTTTAGAATTTAAAATAATTACTAATTCTATTATTAATATTTAATTAAATAATCATTAATAAAATCAATTATATAAATAATAAATTATATCGCAATTGTTTATAATGTATGAATAAATTTCACAAAAAAAAAACAAACTTTAACGATATAATTAATATAATATTAAAATCAATCAAAAATCATTTAATAGTTACTTTTAAAATTTATGACAACGATAATAAATTTTATTACAGGAATTTTTATTTTATTTTACCACCCCAAGATGCAATTCAAAAATTGTTATTTATAAAATAAATACATCATTATTTTAAAATAGGTAAACCTCTGAAATAAAAATAATATTAGGAAATAAAGTTTTTACCTCCACTAATTTCCATAAAGTACTGCTTAGGCAACCTATGATTTGCTGTGCACACATACTATGTGTTCATTTAATATAAATAATGCCTGTATTATTTTTAAAAAAAGGAAAAGAATGGGTTATTCATAAAAAGTATATAAAAATATAAAAGATGTATGTATATATATATTATATACACATAATATGGTTTATATACATATATATAATATTATATATATATATATAATACTATAAATATCTATAATATATATTAATATTATATATATATAATATATATTATATATTATATATATATAATCTATATATCTATATATATATAAATTAATATAATTAATATATATATATATTTATTATATATATATGCTATATTATAATATATTAATATATTATTTATATATTATATATTATTATTATTAATATATATAATATTATATATATATATATTAAATATATTATTAATATACCACTACCCTACTAATGTAGAGGACTATTAAAAAAGCATTATATATTTAGATATAATAATAATTATTATATAAAGTTTGCAATAACTTTTACACTTTTCATAATATTCAATAAATATGCATTATTATTAATGGATTATGCAATATGTGTTTGACTTTCTTACTCCTCTCCATATATGTTGACAAAAAATATAATCAGTTAAATTGGTAATATTAAGTACAGCTCTACAATATGTTATCTTAAAATAAGAAGCAGGTCCAATTACTTAAAAGCTATTTATACTGCAAATTGATAATATACAAAAAAATGTTTAACAGTGCATGCTAAGTAGTGCTACCCTAAACTGTAGTTTAATGCAAGTGCATTTTTATATCCTCAGGCAACTGAATTTAAGGAACAATTGCGCTCATCATATGCAGAACTGAGAATGGTCTCAAACTAAAAAAATTTTAATTTCAGATAAACTGAACCTTTAAATATCTCAAAATGAAGAAAACTTTTTTTAACAAGTTAAGCCATTTTTCAGAAGGGGAATCAAATAAAACACATTATATTAATATAACTAGCTACACCATTTTGATTTTTAACAGGATAAGTCAATGACAAAAAGTAAACAATATTTTAGTTTCTAAGAACTCCGACTACCTACTAATGATATAGATTATGAAGAAAAAAAAAAAAAAAAAAATTTAAACAAACAAACCACAATACTTACAATTCATTTTCAAAGAATTCTAATCCTCTTCTGCGATGATCGACCAAATTTCTTCTTCTCATTGTGTCTAATGCTGGAGTGACTTGATGAGTGGGAGCATTATATCTAATATTCCCATACGGTAATGGCTTTCGTTGAGGTTTTTCAGATGTACTAAATAAATTGCTAAAACTGAAATATATATATATTATTATTATATGTATATGATTGAATTAGTATATTAATAAGTATATATATATATATAGTAGTATAGTATATATATATCTATATGATGCGCGATATATATATATATAATATATATAGTATAGTATATGTTCAAATGATATATAATACTTATAATATAATATATAGTTTATATATGATATATATATATTATATATTAATAGTATACTTAGTATATATGATATATAGTTATAATTAAATATATAATATGTATAAGTGATAGTTATACTATATAGTATTAATATAATATATAGTATATGCTGATGGACGGATTAATGTTAAAAACTTAACAAACACAATATTTTTTTTACAATCGTCATCGGTCGTCAAATTTTGCGCCAATCATGTTATTCCAAGGTTTTGAAATCGATTAAATACCTATCATTTACCTGCATTTTTTGCATAAAATAATATATCCAAATACTTTATTATTATATAAGATATAAACGGTATATATATGATATATAATAAGATATTTATATTATATATTATTATTATAGTAATTTATAATGTAATATATGATTATATATATATATAATATTAATATAGTATTAGTACTTATTTATGACATTCCAGTGGCCTAATGGTTCGCCTTTCCTGGTTCTGACGTCATATCCACTTCATCCTCCACAAACTCTTAGAAAGACATTCTTTATCTCCATATCATATACACATACTTAATCCACAACCTCTTTTAGAGCAAGACTATTCAAACATCCTATCACCTTATATCCCTATGTGTGGGGAGAAAAATTTGCCCACATTGTATGGTCGTAGAACCGTTAGAAGGCGACTAAGGGACGGTGGCAGGTTAGGTGGCTGCCCCACTTAATCACCTTAACTTTTTTGCAGAATCCCTAATGCAATGTCGCTCGGATGAATAGGTCGTGATCTGCCGTAAGACGGCTTTCTATTTAATCGGGGGAAATGTATGAACAGTATAGGTTACATGGAATGTCAGCAGGAGGATAAATGTTTGAGGAGAGAGGTGCTGGATGCATTTAGAAAAGGCAAATATGATTTGCTCGCTGTGACCGAACAAAGAATGAAGGAAACCGTCGAAAATGAGTGGTTGTGGGCTGTGAATTCTTGTTTGTGTGTGTGTGAAAGGAATAGAGGGGATAGAAAGTGATATGCAAATTCGTGAGTGAGTGACTTATCGGTAAGACGAGATTATGGTAAGTTTTGTGTGTTGAATACTAGAATACAAAGGTTAAGTTTTAAGTTTGAAAAGGTTCAAAAGTTTGTGTGGTTGCGACAGTCTTATGGTTCTTTCTGAGGGTAATAGGTTTGAAGAGTGTAAGTTTCTCGGAAATTGATATGATGTTTTGATGGGGGTTGAGTAGGAGATTAGTTCATTTGCATATATCGTGCTACCCAAGGATTTTTTTTACAGTTTGTCAAATCAGCACGGGCAGAGCCCGATTACAAGGAGGGGGGGTGTGTACTTGCTCAAAAGTTTCACCCTCTACGCGCAAAGTACGCTTCATAATGGAGGCACACAGGACAGCATGGGCTTCAAAAGGTGAGGAGATTAAATGTTAAGCAGGAATACAGGACGATGGAAGATGAATTCACGAACAGAGTTGTTCGGGAAAGAAGAAGCACCAAAAGCGAACTAGCCCTGGAGTTACCAATGTCAACACAAACTAAGTGCGCAGATACATCACACCTTGTGCTACAAGAGCGTCGTAAAGGTGGTGTAATCCGATTTTGGTAAAGTCATTACCGCCTTATCCGTATAGGCTAGAGATCAAGTACCCCCAACATCTCGACCGCAAAGATAGAGGGTCAAGTGAAGGTGGAAAGTACAAGAATAGATTTATAATGCTTTTGATCCTTTGACTTCGACCCTTCCAAAAAGCGGTGAAACCAGGCCCCTCCCCAGAAGATACGAGAGCATGTAGCTCCATGACATGGCGCGGTATTGAAGACGCTTGGTTATATCTGGAGGCATATCTGAAGAAGGGAAAAAAAGTCTCGCAGTCTAAGCAGAATTTCAGGTCTTCTTCGAAGGCAGCAACCTAGCAACCGTGTGGATGTGGTTTCCAAGAATTGATTTGTCTATGTGTTATGTTAAGCGGGTTTGTAAGCCAAGGATGTTATATTGTCAACAGGGAGAGAGAGAGAGAACCGTGTGATAGAGAATAGGAATAGTTAAAGGTGTGTTTGGAGAAGAGATGATGTAGAGATTTGGTTTTGTAAAGAATATGAATTTCACAAGGTTGAAGACGGATCGCTGATCGGAAATTGTCTATCGCAGATCAGCGGAGAATGATCGGAAATGGATAAGAGCGAGAGGCAATTCTATGAAAGCAAGAGGGAGCAGAATTCGGATATTAGTCTTGGGATGAATGAAGGGGCTTCGAGTGTCATCAAGGCGAAGTGAGGTGAATAGAAGTTAGAGGTGCAGGTGAGAAGTTAATTGATGAAAAGTAAGGTAATTAAGTAGGAGAGATAGGACATTAACCCTTGAAGGAAAACACGCACTCATTGAAAGAAGAAAGAGAATCTAGGCTTACGCATTACGGTAAGGAATTAATGGAGATGGATGTATAAAGAGCTTTAAGAAGGATAAGGAGGTTCGGTGGCTGGTAATGCGTTGATGAGGGAATTGAGACAGGTTATTCGCTTAATTCACAGTAAAGTTTGCTCCAGCTCATTATTCCAGTGGTTCGAAGTTCCTTGTGACTTGTTGCTCTATGGGCCATGTCAGCTAGAGACAGTGCGCTATCTGGAAGGTGAGAAAATTAGTGTCTGCTATCACTGCTCGGCTAAGTTGTTCGATTGAGACTAGAAATGTTGCAAGGATACTCTTCAAGGCACGGATAGTGGTGCAAACGAAGAGGCGCATAACTAGCTCCTTAGTTCTCGTCTAAGTGATTGGCAAATACTTTCTGGCTCTGTTGCCAAAGAACATCTCTAGCACATTCTGGTAATAATCGGCTATTCTCTCTTGATTCGCATGATCGGGGATGATTCAGGTTGCTAATTATTCCAACTGAAATACGATCTCTTCGGCTTCCTATTTTCACTCTAACTCCAATAGACCCGGGACAGATTCTGGGCATACCCTTTTCTACTACCTTCTCCGTTCTCAAAGGCGTCCTAATGCATCGTTTGCTGTGATTAACGATTTGATAGGGTGCATGGGCCTGAAATCTATGAACGTTGGCAAGGCGGGTGGCATTTCCCCCGAGTTTTTGAAGATGAAGTGATGAGTTCGTATATGAGGTGCCTTATGTATGTTTTGTGGATGTGTAATGTTTTAGTAGGACGAGTGTGTGCAGTACATTACGGTACTGACCCTACTATGACACGAGGCGACAGAGGAATTGGATATGATTCAGGGATGATGGTGTGATTTGGATACAACGGTGAATGACATAAGTGGTATGAGGAGAAGATTTCGGCAATTTTCGTCGCTGTAAGATCAGACTTGGCGCGAGGTGGCGCGCTTGTCTTGAGGTGGGCGGTGTTAACGAAATAAGGTTGAGAGGTTGTCGGATGGGCGTTAAAGAATGCCCATGTGTTCAAAGTATAAGAGGAGAAAGAGTGATGGGTCCAGGAGTACGGTAAGGGAACTGAAAGGGGTGGGGGGGATGAGCGGATGGAGAGCGTGACCTGCTTCCGACGGGAGAGTGGAGAATGCGGGGGAGTGGATGGGAGGGGGGAATGGAGGGGGGTGGGGGGAGGGGGGGGAGGGGGGGTTGAGAGGGAAGAGGATGGTGGCAGCAAGCTGCGGGGTGGGGGGGCAGAGCAGTGGGCGGAGAGTGAGCGTGGCACAAGGCGCTCGAGGGTGGGGCGAGTGAGGATAGGATAGGCGACAGTTAGAGGAGGGACTGGTCGTGATGGGATCAGAATGAGGGTGGGAGGATCGAGCAATGCGTGTGACGGAAGTAGGATCGGGTACAGGGATCGGTGGTACCCGCTCGAGGGCAGGTTCTACAAGTGAGGCAGCCGCGCAGAGGAGCACTCTTGATCTGGGTGGTCGCGATGGCGTCCGACTTGGTCGGGCGACTAGTGGCGCGGCCCGTCCCGGGTCGATGGAACTGACCTAGACTCGCAAAGGCGTGACATAAGCAGGTGCTGCCGCGCGAGAAGGAAGCCGGGGTCGAGGGCGCCGAGACGGCGCGGTAGGCGATCGGATACGTTACGGCCCGAAGTGGGGGGCCAGGCGTAGGGGCAGGAAAGATTGCCGCATCGGGTATACCGAGAGTATGGACAGAGTGCAGGCCCTGTCGCGAGGGAGGCGTTCGGCCCGGACACGAGTAGTCTGAAAAATGGAGACACACAGCTAGTTGGCTACAGCATAACACTGCCCTCCGTCACCGCAGGTCGGTGCATGCGACTGCCCCTAGGATGTTGGTTGGGAAGCGATGGAGGAGCTCCGCTACGCCGCAGTCTGCATCAATCGTCTCGCTAGGCTATCCGTGATAGGAATCTAGCTGCTCGTTTTTGGCTCCGCTTTTTGCTCGCTTTTTTGCTTTCCTTTTTTCCTCGTCTTATGCTTGGCTTTGTGCTCGTTGTTTGATCTTGTAATGATTCCTAGGTTTTTTGCTTGCTTTTTTTCGAGCTGCTTTTTTGCTGCTTTTTATGTTTTTCCTGTTTTTTGATTGCTTTTGATCGTTTTTTTGAGCCTCTTTTTTGCTTCCTTTTTGCTCGCTTTTTGCTTGAGCTTTTTTCCTCGCTCTTTGGCTCGTTTTATCCTCGCTTTTTTGCGTCGCGTTTTTGCTCGGTTTTCGCTCGTTTTTGCAGTTGGTTGCTTTTTGCTGGTTATTCATCGCTTTTTGGACTCGCTTTTTTTGCTCGCTTTTTGAATCCAGTACGTTCTATGCTTTACGCTTGCTCGCTTTTACTTGCGTTTTTTGACGTGCCGTCTTCGCGTTCGCGCTGTGCTCGTTTTTCCTTGGTCTTTGCTTTGGTTTTTCCCTCGGTGTTTGTTGTTGGTTTTGTCATGTTTTTGCTCGGTTTTGTGCTCTGTTTGCTCGCTCGTTGCTCGTTTTTGCTCGCTTTTTGCTCACAGTCTGTTGACTGGATCGTGCATCGTTTATGCCGCTTTATTGAATCGGTACATTGTGCCGCTTTTTGCTTGCTTTTTGACATTCGCTGTTTTTCGGTGCCTTTTTGCCCGCACTAGTTTTGATCCGTCTCGTGACTTGGCATTTGACGCATCGCTTTTTCTGGTTTCTTCCTCAGTTTTGCACTCGCTTTTGCTCGTGGTTTGACCGCTTTTTGTCACTCTGTCGTTTTTGGCTTCGCTTTTGTACTTCTTTTGTTCGGTTTGTGTTGTTTTTTCTTTTGCTCTTTTTTTTGGTTTCGGTTATTTTTCTTCGGTTTGTCCTGTTTGGCTGCTTTTTTTACTCCGCTTTTCCTTCGTTTTTACTTCGTTGTTTTTGGCGTTTGCTTTTTGATCGTGCGTTTTTTATTTTTGCTGCTCTTTTTTGGTCTTGTTTTTTTTGGTGTCTTGCTTTTTGATTTCTCGCTTTTTGGTTGTTTCTATTTTGTCTTGCTTTTGGCTAGTGTTTGTTTTTATCCTTTCTGCTCGCTCTTTTGGTGATGTGGTAGAGTCTGAGGAAGTATTTGTCAGTAGGTATTTCGCGTGGTTTTTGCTTGGATTTTGGTTTTTACATCGCGCTTTTTTTGCTCTGCTATTTGTTGCTCGTCTTTTTCTTGTTTTTGGCTCGTCTTGTTATCACCAGTTTTTTGACTTGCTTTTTTGCATCGCCTGTTTCATACGCTTCTTGTTTTCCTCTGTTTTGCTGGCCTCTTGATTGCTTTTTGCTCTTTTTTCGCACAATTGCCTGTTTTTCATTTGATCGCTTTTGTGTCTAGCATTTTGAGTCACGTTTTACGTCGTTTTTGTCGCTTTTGTGAATCTAACTTTTGGTTGCATATAATGTGGATTGGCAAATTTGCACGCTTTTTGCGTCGTTTTTGAAATCGAGCTTTTTGCTGGCTTTTTTATTTTGCTAGGGTCTTGTGGATTGGTTTTGTGTCTGGCGGTTTTGTTGATGTGGCACGTTGCTCGCTTTTTGTCGTATTTGATTGGCCTTGTGAGTGGATTTTTGAATCGCTTTTTGAATCGCTTTGTTGGTCGCTTTTTGCCCGCTTTGTGTGTAAAAGTACTTGGGGATTTGGCGTGCCACACGCTGTGTTTTTCGGTGATTTCCGAATCCTATTTTTGGCTTGCTTTTTGGGCTGCTGTTTTTTCTGCTCGCTGTTTCTGGTCGCTTTTTGCTCGTTTTTAACTCTGTTTTGTGATCGCTTTTTTTGAGTCCGTTTTGATGGGCAATTTGAATCCGTTTTGACTCGAGTATATTGTCGAGGTTTGGTTCGGCATCTGGTGTTTAGACTTGCTTTTTTCGCTTGTTTTGGATCGCTTTTTGTCAGTAATTTGATTTGACACTTTGCTGCGGCTCTTTTGCTCAGCTTTTTGATCGGTCTTATCGGGTTTTTGGATTGCTTTTTTGAAGCTTTTTGGAAAAATCGCGTTTTAGAATCGTTTTTTTTGATTGGTTTTTTTTCGCTTTTTGAAATCAAAAGTAGTTTGATTGAATCGCGTTTTTTGAATCGCGTTTTTTGAGTCGCGTTTTTTGATGGTTTTTTGATTGCTTTTTTTATCGCTTTGTTGTTTGTTTATGGTTTTTTGCAATGGGAGTGCTATATGCTTTTTGGGATTGCTCTTTGATGTTTTTTGTCGGTTTTTTGACTCCGCTTTTAGATAGCTCTTTATATTCAGGTACCGCATCAGTTTGATCGCTTTTTGATAGCTTTTTTAATCGTTTTTTGATCAGTGATTTGAGCTTGGCATTTGATTGCTTTTGATTGGCTCGTTGTGATCAGTTAGTTTTCATGTAGTTGCAGTTTTGTTCGCATTTTTTGATCGCTGTTTGATAGGTTTGATCGGTTTTGATTGCTTTTTTGATCGTTTTGATATTTTTTTGATGGCTTTGTTCAATAATAGTATTTGATTGATTTGAACGCTGTCTTTGGAGTCAGGTATTTTTCAGTTTTTGATTGCTTGGTTTTATCGCTATTTGAATCGCTTATTTGTTAGAGATATAGCAGATTTTAATAGAAATAGCGCACTTTTTGATCGGTTTTGGATAGCTTTTTTGATGCAGTATTTGAGATTGCATTTGATCGTCTTTGATTGAGTATAATAATCATACAAAATTGATTTGGATATCTTTTAAGTCGGCTTTTTTATCCGCGCGTTTTCTTGATCAGTATTTGATTGGCATTTAATCGTTTCGATTATTGATCGCTTTTTGATCGTTTATTTCGTCGGTTTTTATTGCTTTGTTTGAGTCACGTTTGTTTGATTGCTTTGCGAGCGCTGGCAGATAGAAAGAGGATTGACTTCATATCGTTTTTTTTTATCGGTTATCCAAACAGATCTCAGAAGAAACCCAATCTTAAGGCGTTTTGAACGTTTGATCCTTTTGATGTTAGGTATAGATGATTGACATTTGATCAGTTTTTAAGTCGGTATTGTGAGTCAGTTATTTGATCTTTGTTTGATTGCTTTTTTGACGCTTTGTTCGATCAGTTATTTCATATAATCAATTCGGTTTTTATTTGATCGTTTTTTGATTGTTTTGGATCAGGAGTTTGATGCTATGCATGTGTATGCGTGTTTTGGATCGTTTTTGATTCGGTATTTTCATCGATTTACGAGTGTTTGTTGAATTGTCTTTTTTGATTCGGCTTTCTGTTGATGGTTTTATTGATCGATCTTTGTTGTCTTTTTGGAGTACGTTTTCTATAGAATATCAGAAGACAAATACGTGTAATATATAATATGAAATAATTAATTAGATTAATTATATTATATGAGAATGGATGTCTTAGAAATTGAGAGAAATAAAATATAATGAAAAGATTTAAATAAAAATCGCTTTTTTGTTCGCTTTTTTGATCGTATTGTGGATTGGTGATTGATGCTTTTTGATCCGTTTTATCGGGATATTTATGATTGCTTTTTGAATCGCTTTTTGAGTCGCTTCTTTTGGGTCGGATTTTTATATTAGCTTTTTTGTTGCTTCTGTTTGATCGGTTGTGTTGATCGCTTGCTTGAAAGCTTTTTTGATCGTTAATTTAGATGACGATATTATGGGCATCGTTTATTGATTGCTTTATGAATTCGCTTTTTTATCGCATTTATATGATAGCTTTGTGATAGTTTTTTTGATTAGTTGTTTGAATCGCTTTTTGATGTTTTTGATAATTTTTTATTATGTATTGTGATAACAGGATGTGATTCCGGATTTAGATTCGAGTATTGTCATCGGATTGTTGACTTACTTCACAATCGGATGTTTCAATTGCTTTTTGAATGGTTTTTGATTGTAATTTGATTGCTTTTTGATAGCTTTTTTAGATGCGTTTTTGGTCGCTTGTTTGTGCGCGACTTTGGTTAGTGAATTTGAGATGTTTGAATAACATGAAGATGCAGTATTTTTTTTTATCATTGTTTTCGCGAGTCGCTATTTGATCGCTTTTTGATCGGTATTGGATGTCGGTTTTTGTTTAGATGTTTATTGATCTGTTTTTGAGAATGTGTATGTTACTGGTTTTGGATCGGTGGTATTTTAGTCAGTTTTTTTGATTGCGCTTTTTGTATGACTTGTTGTATCCTGCGTTTTTGATCTGTTTTTGATCGGTATTTGAGTTGCTTTTTGATTCGCGTTTTTTTGAGAATGCTTATTTTTGATCGTTATTTGATTCGCTTTTTGATGCTTTTAGATGCTTTTTGGATCGCTTTTATTGATCACTTTTGAGTCAGAGTATTTCGATGGCATTTGATAACTAGTTGTTGATCGCGCTTTTGTAATCGTTTTTTCGATCGGTTTTTGATAGGTCTTTGATTGGTTTTGAATCTGGTTTGAGGGAGCGGTGGTTTAAGGATTCAGAATATGATGATTGGCATTTTGATGGGCTTTTTTGATCGTTTTATGATGCGCGTTTTTGTCGAGATGAGAGAGGAAAGCTTTTTGATCATATTTGAGTTGGCATTTTGACGCTTATGGTTTATCGAGTAGTGTTTCATACAGGGTTGTTTGATTGTTTTTGATAGATTTTTTGATCTCTTTTTGGTCAGGATTTTGTTTGATCGTATTTTATAATCCTGTGTTTTGATACGCTTGTTGTGGGATCGTATTGTTGGCTTTGAATAGATGTTTTGATCGCTGCTTTGATATTATTATGCATCTTGTTTTTGGATTGCTTTGTATGTATGCGCTTTTTTGGTGATCGCTTTTGATAGTAATTTGATTGGCATTTGAATCGCTATTTGATGTTTATTGATTCTTGATCGGTTAATTTCATTCGGTTTTTGAATTGCTTTTGTAACGGCTTTGTTGGATGTTGTATGTTCTTGTGGATCGCTTTTGATTTGGCTTTTAGAATAGTTTTGGTTTCATCGCTTGTTTTTGAGTTTTGTTGATTCGGCTTTTTTGATCGCGTTTTTGATGGTGTTGTTCACAGTATTTGATTGGTATCTTGATGCTTGTTTGTGGATCGCTTATTTGATGCGGTATTTATGAGTTTTTGATTGCTTTTTGTGAGTCGTTTTTTCCTAGTGCTGATATTATCCGTTTTTATCGCAGTTGTTTTGATCGGTGATTTTGTTCGCCTTCTGTGGATAGTTTGATTGGCATTACATAGATCGTTTTTGTCGTGTTCTTTGAGTCAGTATTTATCGGTTTTTTGATTGCTTTTTATCGCTTTTTTGATCGTTTGTTGGGATCGGGTTTTAATCGTTTTTGAATTGGCTTTGATGGATGGCTTTTTTGATCGCTTTTTTGTCGCTTTTTTGATCGATATTTCGTCGATATTTCATCGTTTTTTGATTATTTTTCCAATACGTGTTTTGAGTCGGCTTTGTTTGATCAGTATGTTGATTGGCATTGTAATTGCTTTTTGGATTGCTCTTCTTGATCGTATTGTCATCGGTTTTTGTTGATGTGCTTTTTGATTTCGCCTTTTTGATCGCTTTTTGTTGATCGTTTTTGATCGGCTTTTTTGATTATTTTTGATCGTACGTTTTTGATCATTGTTTTGATTGCTGTTTTGATCGAGTATGTGTGATTAGGCTGATTGACACGTTTTTGATCGTTTTTTTGATCGTTATTTCTTTAGTTATTTTGATACTGCTTTTTGTGCTTTTGTTGATCGCTAACTGTTCGTTTTTTGATCGATTTTGATGGTTTTTGAAATGCTAAATAAAACGTATTTGATTGATTGATTCATACTTATTTGGATCGTATTTCAATCGGTTTTTATTGGCTTTTGATGCAGCTTTTTGATTGCTTGTTTGTCGAGGTTATTGGATCGCTGTGTGATTGCTTTTTGATCGTTTTTTTTATAGCTTTATTGTACCCTGCTTTTTTCATCGCTTGTGTTTTATTAACATCTGTTTTGATCGGTTTTGATCGGTTTTTTGATCGTTTTGATCGGCTTTTTGATCGGTTTTGTTGATTTTGTTCGTCGTTTTTATCTGGTCACTTTTTTGGGTCGTATTTTGATCCGTATTGAGGTTGGGTTTGAACGCTTTGTTTGTGAATCGTTTTTTGATTCGTTAATTTCCTTTGTAGGTTTTTGAGATTTGCTTTTTTTTTTTTTTTTTTTTGAAAGCTCTTTTTTTGATCTGTGTAGGAGTGTTGTGATTATTAGCATTTTTGATTGCTTTTTTTCAGGTCGCGGTTTTTTGATAGCTTTTTAATAGCTTTGTTTGATCGTTTTTTGATCGTTGAAGATCAGGTTTGTTGATTGGTTGTTTTAGATCGGGGTTGTTTATCGTTTGTTGATCTGATTGTTTGATGACGTTTTTTGATCAGTGATTTGTATTAGAATGATCGGTTTGTAAGTCGTTTTTGATGCGAGTTTGAGATAGCATTTGAGTCGCGTTGTTCATCGCTCTTTGATGTTTCATCGGTTTTTGATTGTTTTTATCGCTTTTTGATCGTTTGTTTGATCGTTTTTTGATCGCGTCTTTGATCGCTTTTTGATCTGCTTTTTGATCAGTATTTTGAATGGCATCGGTGAATGCGGTTTTTTGATAGCGATTTTGTTGATCGGGTATTTTCTAGTTTTGTGAGTTGTTCTTTTGTCGCTTTTTCGTGCGCTTTTTTGAGAACGGGGCTGTTTGAAGTCAGTATGCTGATTGGAATTGTGACGTTTTTCATGCGGTATTGTATCAGTTTGTTGCGATCGCTGTTTTGATCGTTGTTTTTGATCGAGAGATCTTGCGCTTTGTTGTCGCTTTTTGATCATGGATTTTTTTACATTAGGTATTTGGATTTTCATTTGGATCGTTTTTGATTCGGTATAGGTAGTGCGGTTTTTTGCTGCTTATTGATACGCTTTTGTTTATCGGCTTTTTTATCGGGGTTTTTATGTTTTTGATTGCTTTTTGATCGCTTTGGTTGATCGCTTTTGGTCGCTTTTTGATCGCTTTTGTGGATCTCGTTTTTGTTGCTTTTTGATCGCTTGAAGGTTAGTGCATTTTTTGTTATCATTTTTTGATCGTCTATTGTGATCGCTTTTTTGATGCGGTATTTCATCGGTTTTGTGATTGCTTTGTTTAATTCGTTTTTGATCGCTTTGTGTGATGTGCGCTTATTTTGTCGCTATTGTTTGGGGTGGCTTTTTAGATGCGTTTTTGATGCAGTTTTTGATTGGCTTTTATCATAGATTTTTCATCGCTTTCTTTCATGGTTTTTTTTGATCGCGCGTTCTTGTGGGGATTGCTTTTTTGATCGTTTTTTGATTGCGTCGTTTTTTTATTCGATGTGTTTGATCGGCGATTTTTTGATAGCTGTTTAGGATCGCGTTTTTGATGCGGTTGTTGGATCAGCTTTTGATAGTAGTTTGAAGTTGGATGTATGGATCAGTTTTTGATCGCTTTGTGATCACTTTTTGATCGCTTTGGTTGATAGAGTTTTTGATTGGTTTTTGATGGGTTTTTGATCGCAATTTGATTGATCCCTTTTTGTTCAGTATTTGATTGGATTTGATGGCTTTTTGGAGTCGCTTTGTTGATGCTGTTTCTGGGGTCGCAGTTTTGAAAGCTTTTTTGGATGCAGTATGTTGAGTAGATTTTGAACGCTTTTTGGAGAGAGGAGACAGTTTTTTGATGCTTTTTGATGCTTTTTTGTCCATATGAATGGGACGTCGTTTTTTGATCGCTGTTTTAATGATGTTTTTGATCGGTTTTTTGATCAGTATTGGATTGGCATTTGATCATTTTGTTGATCGCTCTTTGATCGGCTTTTCATCTGTTTTCTGTGATTGCTTTTTTTAGATCGGCTTTTTTTTGATCAGCTTTTTTGGTCAGGGTATTGATGATTGGCATTTGATCGGCTATTTGGGATGTTTGTTGGATCGGGGGGTATTTCATCGGTTTTTGGATTGCTTTTGTGACGCTGTTGTTTGATTGCTTTTGATCGGTGTTTTTGTGTCGCTGGTTTGATTGCTGTTAAAATGTTTGTTTCATCAGAGCTTTTTGATTTGGCTTTTTGTGAGTCGCTTTTTTTTGTGCTTTTTGAGTCGGTTTTTCAACAGTAGGTTTTGTTGGTATGCGTGATAGCTTTTTGATCGCTTTTTGGATGGAGTATTTATCGAGATTTTGATTGCCGTTGTTTGATCTGCTTTTTGTGAAGTCGGTTTTAATCGCTTTTTTATCGCTTGATGTGTGATTCGGTTTTTTGAGTCGCGGCTGTTTTGTAGTTATTTTGATTTGGCATTCTAGTGGCTTTTTTGATCGGCTTTTGTGGATGAGTGATTATCATCGGTTTTTGGGAGTTGAGCTGGGTTTTTGATGGTGGGGTGTGGATTGGTTTTATCGCTGTTTTGATGTGCTCTTTTGAGTGGTTTTTTTGGATCGCCTATTTTGATCGCTTTTTGAATCGCTCTTTGTTCGAGTATTTAAGTGCGTTTTTGATTATTTTCAGTCGCTTTTGATCGCTTTTTTGATCGTATTTTGATTGGTATTTGACCGGTTTTTGATAGCTGCTTTTGATCAGTGGATTGATCATCGTTTGTTTGATTGCTTGTTTGATCGTTGTTGTGATCGTCAGGATCTGCTGCTTGATCTGTTTTGATTTGGGATATTTTTTGATCGCTTTTTGATCACGTTTTTGATCGTTTGTTGATCATTAGTTGTGGATTGGCATTTTAAGACGCTTTTTGATCGGGGTTTTTGTTGATGGTATTGCTCTTTAGTTTTTTTGATTGATTTTTTGGAGGTCGTTTTTTGAAATCGATTGGCTTGGTCGGTTTTTTGATGCTTGTTTGAATCGGTTGGTTTGATTCGCTTTTTAATCAGTAAGTTTGGATTGGCATTTGGATCCTATATTTTGAGTCGGTAGAATACGGTTTTTTATTGGTTTTTTTTGTTTTTTGTTTTGATTGCTTTTTGATCGGTTTTTGATCGCTGTTTGATTGTTTTTTGATGGTTTTTTTTATGCTTTTTTCATTGCTTTGTTTATCGCTTTTTTATTGATTTTTCATCGCTTTATAATAGCGTTTTGATCGTTTTTTGTTTAAGTCAGTATTGAGTTGGGCCATTTGATACAGGCGTTGTTTATCGGTTTGATCGGGTTTTCATCGGTTTTTGATCCCTTTTTGATCGATCGCTTTTTTGATCGCTTTCTTGATAGTATCTTCACTTGCGCAGTCTTGATCGTCTTTTCGAATCGCATTTCTCTAACAGGGGGCCTGCATATGAGCACGCTCCGAGACCTCACTTCATTTTAGAGTAACAATCAAACAATTTCACCTTTTTCTTTTTTTATTTTCTCAGGATCTATTCTCCTGCAGCCAGACACCACTGCCCTCCCCTCCTACATCATGGGGGTTGATTTTTTGTTGGACTTATTGCATCGGCACGGCAGCGCCGCGCGGTAAGCCGCGGACGCCCGCGCACGCTCTCTTGGCACCATGACCCCAGATTTGAGAGCATATCGTAGAAATTCTGTTTTTCCCCCGGAATTGTTCTAGCAAGTGAAAGAATATTCTGGGCACAATGTCGGAACAGTTGAATTTTGAAATGGAGCTGTGTGGGTGTTGCGGAGCGGAGCGCGGAGCGGAGCCCGGAGGCCAGGTAGGCTGGAGCTGGGGGGAAGAAGCGGAGTGGTAGCCGGAGCCGATGTAGGAGGATGTTTTATCACTAAATTTGTGTTTGCAAGGTAAGGAAGTATTGGTGGGCGGAGGTGCAGCTTTGGAAATTTGAAATTTGAGGGTCGATGGAGGCGGAAGCGGAGCCGGAGCCGGAGTATACGCAGTGTGTTTAGTCAGAAGTAGTTTGGTTGTTTTCAAGGTGCCCGAAGGTCGGCCGGCTGAGAACAATTTTAAATAATGGATCGGAAGGCCAGGAATCAGAGCGGAGCGGAGGCGGAGCGGAGTCGGGAAAAGGTAGTAACATTTTTATCAGATAAATGTATTATTATTTTGGTTGTTTTTTTTTAAGTAAAAGTTAATATGCCTGAAGTCTTAGATAAAAAAACTTTGGAAATTAGCTGGAGCGGAGCCGGGGCGGAGTCAAAGTTATAATTTGGTTTTTAAAGATTTGTTTTTTCTATGGTGTAAAGTAGATTTTGGACAGGAGTTGGGAGCTGGGAGCGAGTTTTTTGGAGTTTCGACGTAGAGCGGGGTCGAGATCCGGGGAGGCGGGGAGTCTAGATCAGGAGCCCGAGGGGGATGTCAAAGTATAGGAATTTATTTAAAGAATTTTTTTTGAATGTGAATTGTTTGCGGAGAATATGGATCTGGAGAAGTTTTTGAATTGTAACCGGAGCGGAGCGGAGCCGGGGCGGAGGTCGGGAGCGGGATGCAGGAGCAGGAGTCGAAAGTATAATATTTTTTAAAGAATTTTTTTTGTTGTCAAAAAGATTTTCACCAGTTTCTTTTTGATTTGAATATAGCTGGGAGCGGCCGGGAGCCGGAGGGAAGCCGGAGCCGGAGCGGGAGCGCGAGCCGGGCGGAGGGAGCGGAGTCTGAGCGCAGAAGTGAATAGTTTTGTTTAAGTAGAATTTTTTTATTGCAAATGAAAATATTAACGTATGCTGGCAGGGATAGTTATCGAAAATTTAAAATTTGTGTCGGTGGCCGTGAGGCAGGATTGCGGTGGCCGAGAGGTTGCCGGGTAGCGGTGCCGTGACGGAGCTGGAGCTGGAGCCAGAAAAAGAGCACAGAGTGAATAGCCAAGGAAGATTTTAAAATAAATTATTATATACAAGCTTTATTGGGAAGCTCAAAATTTTTGAAAATGGAAATGGAGCGGAGGCGCGGGAGCCGGAGCGGAGTATAGAATTTGTAGAATTATATAGATATTTCCCATTATATGAGTATATAGTGATAAATTATGTATTTTGTTGGAGATGTTTATTATAGTAAAGTATCATATAGTATACTATATTCTAACCTTGAAATTATATCAAAAGTGCATGAACGCTGTATTCTGCCACATTATGATATATTCTGTATATATAAAAATGGTAAAATATTACTGTATAATTTAAGAGTAAATTGGATTTAGTGTAGTATATATCTTTAAGTATATAATAGTAGTGAGTATATGAAGTAATATATGATTGTAAATATACATTAATATATAGATATATAGTAATATATAGTATATTATAGTAGTAGTAGTGTGAATATGTAATATAGTATGAATAATATAGTGTATAGTAGGTATGGTATATTATATAGGTATATATATTTATATATGTAGTAGTATTAAGTATACAGTATATATATGTACTTAAGTCTTGTTTAATTCATAATCGGTTGCTTTATCGAAAGTTTTCTGTGTCAGTTTTCACTCTTATAGCAGTCTGGATCAAGTGTTTGCTATTATCAGTAATGGTCTGTTCAATTTTGGCTTTATAGGATCCTGCGAATTCGGGGCATCATCGAGATTTCGTTCAATTGTCACTATTATCAGATCTCTGAGTTTCATTTCGATTTATGCAGTATATCTTGTCAGAACTTTGGGCTTAATCAGATCTCGCGCCTGCATTTGTTTATCTCATTTCTGTTGCATTTCACTTTATTAATCAAGCATTTTAGTTCACGCGGGCGGATAGCGGGCCGGGTAAGGTGGTGTGGAGGGAAGAAGTGTGTATGTTTTAATCAACATTTTTGTGAAGGGATTTTCCACAAGGGAATAAAAAGTAATTTTATATTATGTTTGTGGATGCGCTTTTTTTGATCGCTTTTTGGTCGCTTTTGATCGCTTTTTGACGTATTTTATCATTTTGTTATAAAACTGATTTTGCGTTGGGATTTGATGTATTTGAATCGGTTTTTGATTGCTTTTTGGTTGTTTTTGTGATAGTTTTTAGAATCGCTTGTTTGATAGCTTGTTTTTGGATCACTTTTGTTCAGTTTTGATTAGGCATTTGGTACTTGTTTGATCGCTTTTTTGATCGCTTTTGTCGGTTTTTGATCGGTCTTTGATTGAGTTTTGATCGGTTTTTGATTAGGTTTTAATAGACTTTTTCTTTCGTTTTTTGATTGGAATTTGATCGTTTTTTGATCGTTGGGGTGCGCTTTGTTGAAAGCTTTTTTGATGCAGTTATTTGATTGGTTTGAACCTTTTTGTGATCGTATTTGTCATCAGGGTGTTTTTTGGATTGCTTTTTGATCGTTTTTTGATCGTTTTGGTCGTCGTTTTGATTCGCAAAATTCGTCCTTATAATAAATGCGTTTTTGGATCATTTTGGATTGGCTTGGTGTTCGTTGTTGGATGCGGTCTTGTGGGTATTCATGGTGTTTGTTGGATGTGCTGTTTTAAAAAACGCTTTTTTTGTCGTTCTTGATCAGGTATTTGATTGGGCCATTTGTCGCTATTTTGAATCGCTTTAATTTGATGGTTTTCTGCGAGTTGTTTTTGATTGCTTTTTTTGATCGCATTTTTTGATTGCGTTGTTGATCGGTTTGTTTAATTGTCCGGTGGATTTTGCTTTAAAATGTTTGTTTTCATCCGTTTTGCTGTGCGTTTTTGATCGCTTTTTTGATCGGTTTTTGATCGGTTTTTGATTGTGTTTTGATTGGTTTTTGTTCGGTTTTTTTTGATTGCTGTTTTGATCGCGTTTAAACAGTCTTGTGATTGGTGCTTTTTGATCGTGCTTTTTAATCGGTATTTTCATCATTGGTGCTTTGTTGATCGTTTTTTTGATCGCCTTTTAATTCGTGTTTAATGCGCTGTTGGATCGGGTGTTGATCCCTTTGATCAGTATTTGAACTGGAATTGAGTCGCTTTTGATCGCGTGTTTTTGATCAGTGTTGGGCGAATGCGGTTGTTTGATTGCTTTGTTTATCAGGCTTTTTTGATCGTTGTTTCGGATGGGGTGTTTAATCGGCTTTTTGATTGCTCTTTGATGGTTTTTTGATCGCGCGTTTTTGATCGCTTTGTTAAATAGCTTTTGTTTCGATATTTCAATCGGTTGTTTGATATTATTTGTCAATCGCTTTTTGATCGCGGTTTTGATCAGTAATTTTGATTGGCAATTTAATTGTTTGTTGGTGATTGCCTTTTGATCTGTATTCTCAGATCGTTTGTTGAGTTTGCGTTTTTGTCGCTTTTTTGAAATCGCTTTTTGAAATCGTTTTTGATCGGTTTTTTTGATTACTAGTTTTGATACGTTTTTTGATCCACGGATAGCGTTTGCGTCAGTGATCTTGACTTGGGCTATTTGAAACGGTTTTTGTTGTGATCGTTTTTGTGCAATGAGATTAAAAAGTTTTTTGATGTGCTTTTATGGATTCGCTTTTTTTGGTCGCGTGTTTGGTCGCGGTTTTTAAATCGACTTTTCTGAATCGGATTTGTTGATGCTTTTTAATCAGGTAGTGGTGATTTCGGGCATGTGGAATACTTTTTGATCGGATATTTATCGGTTTTTAGAATTGCCTTTTGGATCGGTTTTTGAGTCGGGTTTTTTGATGAGTGTTTGATTGCGTTTGATCGTTTTTTGAATTCGGTATGTGTCGTTCAGTTTTTTGATTGTTACTGTTGATAGGCTTTTGAGTGCTTTTTCGGGTCGTTTTTGTTGGATTCGGCTGTTCGAATGCGTTTTTTGTTTATTGGCATGATATTGTGAACGCCTTTTTTTGATGCTTTGTTGAGTCGTTGGTATTTGCGCTTATTGAGTTTTTGATTGGCTTTGTTGAATCGCTTTTTTGATGGCTTCCTTGGTCGTTTTTAAGTCGCTCATTTTTGATCGGTTTTGATCGATTTTTCTTTCTAATTGCTTGGCATCTGATATCTTGTTTTTTGATGTATTTTCATCGATTTTATTGCTTATTTGATCGCGTTTTTGATTTGCTTTTTGATCGGTTTTTGATCGTGTTTTGATCGCTTTTTGATCGTTTTTTATCGGCGTTTTTTCATTGCTTTTTCATCGCTTTTTTCATTGCTTTTTCATCGCTTTATAATAGCTTTTAGATCGCTTTTTGATCCCTTTTTCCATCACTTGTTTTAGAGTGGTATTTGGGGTTCTTTTGAATGTGCGGGTTTGTGGATGAGCGATTGCAATTGTGCCGCTCTATGATACGCCTTTTTGGATCGCTTTCTTTGATCGTTTTTGATCAGTATTGTGATTAGCACTGTTGATCGTTTAGTATGCGTTTTTGTCGGGTGTCAATCGAGTTCTTATGTGGCTCCGTTGTCGTTTTGGTTTACTCGGCGAGGCGAGACATTTCTGGCCTCAACGTGCTTTTTGATCTTTTTTTATGAGTTTTTTATTGATTTTTGATCGCTTTTTGATCGGTGAGTTTTTTGATTGCTTTTTTCATGGTTTAATCATTTTTTGTTATTTCTAATAGGTGGTTTTTGTTTCAGTTGTTACTACGGCTTTTTGATCAGGTATGTGATTGGATTTAACCGGTCTTGGATTGCGAAGTTGATCAATCGCGGGGAAATCTTTTTTTAATGCGTGTTTTTTAATCGCTTGTTTTGAATCAGTGATTGTGATTGGTGGCACTGTTGAGCTTATTTGATCGCATTTTTTTAGTCGGTGTTTATCGTGTTGTTTTTTGCTTTGTTGATTCCGTGTGATTCGGTTTTTTGATCGCTGTTGTTGCTTGTTGGATTGTTTTTTTTATGCTGTTTTTTATTTTTTTTTTCATAGGTAAAAATGTCGTTTTTAGATGGCTTTTTAATCGTTTTTTGATTAGTTCTTTGATTGGTTGTGATACTTTTTAAATACGGTTTTGATGGTTTTTGATGCCTTTCTTTGATTTGCTATTTGAATCGTTTTTTGATCAGTATTTTATTGGTGATTGATCGCTGTGTTTCATCAGCTTTTTGGGTCGCTTTGTTGTGTCGGTTTTGTGTATTCGCTTTTGATGCAGTATTGGGATTATGTTTGATCGTTGTATCATCGTTCTGTCTGGGGCGGATCGGTATTCATCGATTCTAATTGTTTTTTGATCGGTTTTTGATCAGGTTTTGATCGGTATTTTTGATCGGATTTTGATCGGTTTTTATGGCTTTTTGAACGTATTGATTGGTTATGTGAATGCTTTTTGAATCGTTTTTTTGTAGGGGTTTTTGGATCGTGTTTTCTTAGGATCGTTTTTTCGCGCTCAGTTTGACAGGGTATTGACTGGTATTGAGTGATCGTTTTTGATCGCTGTTTTGATACGGTATTTCATTCGTGTTTTAAAATTACATGTTTAATTCGCTTTTTGATTTAAATGCTTATGCAATATATTTTAGTGTCTTTTGATTGCTCTTGAGCTTGTTTTTGATGCTTGTTTGATCGCTTTTTGATACTGGAGGTGGGAAATGCTTGATAGCAAGTATTTGCCTCAATAAAGTATATTGAAGTTAGATTGATCGTTTGTTTGATCGAAGTTTGTGGTGCGGGTTTTGATAGCGTTTTTGATCGTTTTTGATTGCAATTGTTTATGATCGTTGTTATTGGATCGCTGTGATCACTTTTTAAGTTAATTTTTGATTGCATTTGTGATCGTTTTGTTTGATCGGTTTTCATCAGTTTTTGTTGCTGTATGATCGCTTTTTGATCGGCTTTGATCGCTTTTTTGATGCGTTTTTGGATCGCTTTTTTGATGCCTTTTTGGATCGCTTTTGATCATCCGGTGATAATGCGCGTTTGAGTTGGCTTTTGAGCGCTTTTTTGAACGCTTTTTCATCGCCGATTTTTGATCGTTCTTTTATCGCTTTTTTGATCGCTTTTTTCGATTTTTAATCGGTTTTTGAATGATTTTTTCGTCTTTTTGAACTCTTTGTTGATCACTTTTTTGATCGCTTTTTGATTGCTTTTCATCGCTCTTTGATAGCTTTTTAATCGCTTTTTGATGGTTTTTGATCGTTTTAGATCAGTTTTTTGATTGGTTTTTTTGGATCGGTTTTGTAATGTTTTTGAGATCGCTGTTTTGATCGCTTTGTTTTGATAAGATAGATTATGTAGATTTGATCGCTTTTTCTCGTTTTTGATGCAGTACTTGAGATTACATTTGGTCGATTTTTGCATCGTCTTGGATTGTAGTTGTCGATCGGTATTGTTGATTGTTTTTATGGGCTCTATCGTTCGTGTTGAATCGGTTTTGGATTCGGCGGTTGTTGTTGATGTCTTTGATCGCTTGTTGATGGTTTTTGATGCAGGTATTATGATGGCGATGACTGCGTTTTCGTTGATAGCTTATTTTGTCGTTTTCTGATTTGTGGTTTGCTTTTGTGAATCGTTTTTCGTCGTTTTTGAAGCTGTTTGATCAGTAATTGATTGGCTTTGAACGGCTTTGTTTCGAGTCGGTATTTCATAATAAGTTTTTTAGATTGCGCTTTGTGATCGGTTTTTTGATCGCGTTTTTGATCGCTCTTTGATCGTTTTTGATCATTTTTTTTAGTATTTGTTTTTATTTATTGCTTTTTGATCGGTATTTAATTGATTTTTGACTGCTATGATCGCTTTTTTTTATCGTTTTTAATTAATTATTTAATCCGGTTTTTGAGTTGCTTTTTGATCGTTTTTAGATCGTTTTGGTCGTTTTTGATGGTTTTTGATGCGATTTTGAATTGTTTTGTAATCCTCGTCTGCCATTTTATTTCTTTCAAGTTTTTTTTTATCGGAATTTGATCGCTTTTTTGATCGGTAGGTGTGGTTTTTGAATTGTTTTTTATGGCTTTTTGATCTTTTGATCGCTTTTTCATTGCTTTTTGATCGGTATTTTTATCAGTTTTTGATTGCTTTTTTAATAGTTTTTCAATCGCGTTTCATCTGTTTTTGATCGTCTTTTGGTTGTTTTGTTGGATCCGGCTTTTTTGATTGCTTTTTTATCGTTTGATCGCTTATTTTTTTTGATCGTTTTAGATCGGTTTTTTGATTCCGTTTTTGATCGTTTTGTCAGTATTTCGATTGGTTGTCATTTTTGATGCGATTTGTGATAGAGATTATTGTGAGTTCAGTTTTGTTGATAGGGAGTTTTGTGATTGGGTTTTGGTTGATTGAAGTTATTTAGGAAAAGGGGGTCACGATGTTGGATGCCTTAGATAATGTGGATTTCGATGAGTGTATATATTGGAATGTGGTTATTGTGTTGATAGCGTTGTGGAAGTGTGGCTGCTTTGATCTCGGAAATTAGAGTTAGTATATTTGGGTGGATGTCATTTTTGATGAAAAGCTTGTTTGGATCAGGACCCTATCTTTGATTGGTAATGTTTGGAGACGCTTTTTCTATGGGTTTTGGCAAGTTTGATTGCTTTTGGGAGGTTATGCTTTTTAGTGATCGGATTTTTTGGTGTTTGGGATCGGCTAATGGGTTAAATGCTGTATGGATTATTGTAGTCAGAGGTTGTTTGAGTCAATATATTGATTGGCGTGTTGTTTTGATTTGGTTTTGTTGTACTGTTACCATCCAGTTCCATACCAATCTTTGTAACATTGGTAATAGACGGCTGTTTTAGAGATCGCCTTTTGGTTCTTATTTGATGTTGAACTGTTTGATCGTATTGATGGATGAATTGTTTTCGTTGGATGGTGATTCTCAATGGTTTGAATTGGTGTTTTTGAAAGTTTTGTGTGGTCGAAGGGCTGGTGCGGGGCAGTGTGGAAGGGACGGAGCGGGTGAGGAAAGATGTATGGGTGGAGAGGAGGGGATAGGAAGGAGGAGGATGAGAGGGGGGGAGGGCAAATGGGGAGCAAAGAATTGAGAGTAGGGTGAATCACAAAAACCGGAGAAACAAACTGAAGTCGAAGAAATTAGTGAAATTGAAGGGGAGGTAAAAGATTGATAAAGTAGGATGTATGATGGAGAATGGATTGTGATGAATAGTAAGAAAAAGGAAGAAGGATATGAAGTAACGGAGCGACCTAGATATTGCGATAGTTCTAATGCAATATTCTTTATATACTAAGGAAGGAGGGAAGACGATATATACACACATTAAGAAGGGAGAAGAGAGACTGTAACACATATAGAAAAGGAGTGAGGTTTCTTTAAATTGCGAAAGAAAAGGAGGTATGAATGGTATAATAAAAAAATAATGCAATGTATTCGGAAAATACATAAAATGTTCAGAATTGAAGGATGATAAAGATGTATAAAATAACAGTATGAAGGAAAGATAGAGATATTAACAGAACATATAGATATATATTGAGATCCGATAGGATTTGGATTGGTAAAATGGGATACAATCTAGTACGATAATTTCGAATAGCATATATGAAGGGAATGATATGAGAGGGTGAGGAGAATTAGAGAGAAGAGATACAATATACTCATCCGAGCAAGAGAGGGTAACATACAGCATGATAAGGTAGAGGAGAAGTATTAAGGAGTTGGAGGAAGTATATATAATATCACACGGGATATATAGAGATAGTGATCAATAAGTGTAGGGAACTCCACAACTGAGGTACAGGATATATATGATAAGAGAATGAGTAGGAGAAGGAGGGGAGGGATGAGTTAGGAGAGAGATTAAATTGATATGAAGGAATGGGTAAAATATAGTTTGGTTGTTGGACTAAAAGAATGAGAATGATAAATAAATATTAGTGTAAACACTGATGAAGCTGACCTACAAAGTCATAGCAGAGAGTAGTTACGCTTCTGCTCTGGTTGTGTTGTGTGTGGTGTAATGTGTGTTGTGTTGAGGGGCTGATGGGTGGGTGTGTGGAACACTCGGATGCTAGGTCGTGAGTGTGTGCTGGGGTATCAGAAGAGAGGTAGTAGTGTGTTGGTGTGCATAGAGAAATGTTACTAATGTTGAATAAATGTTGGTAGTTGTAATTTATAAAAATTAAGGAGAGAAAGAAATTAAAAGTTTTAGCAATAGATTTGCTGCTTTGTTCCATACCGAACTGGACAGTCAAAAAAAGTCTAGGTTTAGTTCGAGAGCAATCATGATGGATCTGAATACATTTCCTCTTTGCTTCGCATGTGAATGAGGTTTTGTATTATTTAAGGGGACAATTGTGTGATTGGATGCTTAATTATATTTATTTTGGTTTTGGCGATGTTAGTTTGTTCCAGGCCAACGACTCGGGGTGATCATGGAAGATTGTATAGCATAGATAAAAACGTGATGTTGTTTGTTTTTCGAGACGAATGAGATTTCATGGACAAGAGATGCTTGATGGTCTGCTGGCCGGAGGTCACGAAGGATGCAAACTGGGCGCAGTGACCGGGTGGCGGTGTTGGTAGCGGTGGCGGGGTAGACGTAGCGCCTCAATTGTTATTATGCGGGTCGCGCGTGGCGGGTTGTCGTGTTGTTTCACCCTCATTTTTTGGTGTGCAGTGCGGTTTTTAGTTGGAGGCATTCTGTTTCTTATTTTGTTTTGGGTTGCGGGTGCCGTGTGCGGTTGGTCGCGTGCTTGGCTCTCGTATCCTGGGGAAAGGTGTGCGACCACAAATAGATAAATGCTGAGGGTTGTGTGGATGTCGTTTCAGTTCAGAATAAAGTAATGACCTTGGTTGCTGGTGCGGCTGCGGGGTGCGAGTGGTGCTAATCAGTGGGGAGTGCAAAAATTTGCTCTAGCCCTCTCGCGCAATCGCCGGGTAAAAAACTAAGCCACACTCTGATTAGCTGTAAAGAGCGCGGGCTCTGGAGCGAAAACATTTGAAGAGCAGAATATACGTGGAAGATCACTATGCTTAAAGTCGAGATAGCTCGTGTTGCGCCGAGAGAGGACTGAGCCTTCAGACCCCATACCAGCGCAGAACTCCGGCACCGGCCAGCGCAGACACCGATAAGCACGGAACCGGCACAGTAAGGAATAGCGGGTTGGGTACACAGCCCGAGCCCCTCTCGGCGGGAGCGAGATCAACGCGGAGAACCCAAAAAGCGGTTAGCTAATATCTTATAGATGTGTCGCGGCAACCCGTCACGGTACGGAGTTCGGCTCGCACTCGGCCACAGAAGTTATGGTTTTCGAAGCCCCTACATGCTGGGTTAATAGGGTATACTATTGGTGAGGGACGATGACATAGTACGCACCAGTACTTGTCGAAACAGAGTAGGTGGAGCCGAATGGTGACGTAGGCCGTTATTGTAGCCTGTTTAGGTTCACGGCTAGGATATTTTAAGCGTTATGACCGTAAAGGGGATCGACGAAATATTCTGGTCAGATGGAAATGTAATTATAGCGTCTCAATGAGGGTACGGTAAAGCGCTGTCAGTAACGTAGCAGAAATACAGCCTCTATCTCAATTCAATTGGATCGTAACGTAGGTGAAGACTTAGTGTTAATAGTTTTGTATATATATAATGTAGCTTTTGATAATCAGTGGCTAATATAAGTATATTATTACTTACTTTACTAGCAGAACGGGGCAGCCGTGCCCAAAAGCGGTCGGCGAGTACAGAGTTAATTCTCAGGCGATAAGATAGAACTAAGAGAAAACCACGTAGATGTTACCGTTGAATCTGGGGTCACTAAGTATACGGTGAAGGGATAAGGATTATAGGACCCTATGGGTATTATGTACCAGTTGTTAGATTATTCACGTCAGGTCAGAAATATCGGTATTAGGCCGGTTGACGGACCGTGATTGTAGCAGAGCCTCTAGTAACGAACTTTACAAGGTTGCAGTGTTATAAAAATCAAAGTAAAGATCGAGAACCTTCCTGATTAAAATAATAGTTGAGCGTAAGACCTCGTACTAAGTATTATAGAAGATAATTGAACTGGGCGTATATCATCTTGATAGGTATCTTGGCTATAAAGTAAGACGTAAGCGTGCATAATGGGCTCTGATAAGAGCCGCATAAATCAATAGAATACGTTCTTATATGGAGATGCCTGCCTCTTACGACTCATCTACGATTGAGGGTAATATGAGGTACTACGGACTCATCTATGTGCGTTAGGGGTGAACGGGGGTTCCTCCGAATGGAGTATATAATCATGAATCTACCTATTAAGTTGGGTAGAGTACATCTTAGGTGTATACTGATGAGGAGTGAGGTGTGCGCAGTTGACCGATACGTGGTATGTTATAACAGCTGTAGTAAGGATATAAACTATGCTGAGGGCATCACGGAGCGCTCTATAGATTTACTCCCTTAGGACTAACTAAGATAGTGACTCTATATTGTACGTGTTGTAGTAGTCGGTGTATACCACGTCACGACGGGGCATCATTACTAACCGAGGTCGCTTAGGATGTATCTTAGCAGTTGCTATTTTGGAGACGGTCTGCACATAAATTGTACTATAGGATAGCGATGTAGTTACTGTAATAACGATTGAGCGTATTACGTGTCGTAGTAGATAGGAGTCATATGCGATTATAAAGTATATGATACTGTAATTTAATAGGTAATGCACCTGAGAGGCAATGCGACAATATTTGATAAGAAAAGAAGCATAATATTGATATCTTACCTGGTCGTACCAGGTGAAGGCGACGGAGCACTGGGTAGAGTAGATAATAGTAACTGAGGTAGGCGGTATTAATGGTAGCGGTGACCTATTAGTAGTCACGTTACTAAGTGAGGAGTTATTACCAATCTTCGGAGCAGGAAATCTCAGCCGTCTATGATGTCGTGATACGAAGATTGGACGAGGTATTTAGGGTACTAATTATGCCGCTTCCATATGAGACCGAAATTATCAGAGTATACTTAATACCTAGTTATAGTGTAAGGTATATTTAGTATAATTAGACCTATATGCGTCTAGGCGGTAACGCATAGGCTTGTATAGTAGTAAGTATTATTGATAGTCAGGTTTAACGGATTATAAGTGATAATCATGAATATTTCAGTGATGTTCTTTAGCGGGACTTGTGCTCAGGCCTACGGCACACGGCGGTTACAATAGTGACTGACTGTGGTATTCACCAATAGTTGGCTTTTGTTGTGCGGTGCCCTTGGTGCGTAAGATGGTCGATGCAAAGAGCGAGAGTAATTTTATTGGTACGCCAAGTATGATGGATGTGTCGTGTGCATTGTTAACATGGTAACGGGATTCTATTGGCTTTAGAGGAGTAAAATCATCCTGGATTTTTATTCAGGCACGTGTATGTGTATTCGAACGGATTGTGACAATAATATGATTGAGTTAGCAGTACAGAATTAGAGGATTAAAGATGTGTTCCGTACCGTCTCTCGTCCGACGATTCGATCTCCTGACCATAATAGATGTACGCTACTAGGTAGATGCAGGTGAGAGCTATGATTGAAAGTCAATCCGAATTTGATGGCAGATTGATAGTTGATGAATATGATATCAGTCTGCGAATTTGTTCGTGTTGTGACCGTGGTATAAGTGATAGATATCAGTTCGACGGTGTACCGTATAGTAAGATAAGTTGAAGGTACATAGACTCATTAATCCCATAGGAGTATGCAATGTGAATGAGTG
>JABUQX010018871.1:0-2500 GCA_015478945.1 Trachelipus rathkii
CAACACATCTTAAAGCGATAGTTATAACGAATTTGAAGAATTGTCGTTTTCATATGATACTTATAATATTCACTGGTAAATTTTTTAAGGAACAATAGAATGAATTTTCCAATAGAAATGCCAAATATTACAACACAAATAAGTCACTATATGGGCAATTACCACTAGGTAAGGCAGTATTACATTTTTGCTAGATATCATGAACGTTCTTTTTCGCTTTTAGCAATGAGATGTAAGAGTCTTGTTCAGTATATATAAGGTGCTCTAATAATCACTTCATAATATTGATCGATAAAATAATCAAATAAGAATGAAAAAGTTGGAATACAAATTAAAATATATTCTACAATGTCGTGGGAATGATAATGTAGTATATAAAGTATATTCACTAACATCTTGCAGAGACCTCAGATTCTTAGCCCTCTATAACTAATAAGTATTATTAGTGATATCAGTGATCTTACATTAGGTGACATACTTCATTATAGAGATATAAAATATATAATAAATCTACACCTATCTATGTCTGACTTCCTTTGGCTGACCCCTGTTCGGTTTTGTGCATTCAGCCAAACATTATATAAATTTAGATATTAATCTATAAATTTTCAACATAATAATTATATAAACTATTTTACCTAAAATTGGTGATAGGTATCATTGGGTAAATAAGGTTGTATGTGAGGGAGTGCAAAGAGAGTTAGGGTATCCAAGCACCTCAACCAAGATATAAACGATAATATTATATATAATAATATATAATATATATAATATATTTAATATATTAATATATATAAATTAATATATAATCTTTATATATATATATAATCATTTTAATTATATATATTATATTATATAATATATATAATAATTATTATATATATATAATAATAATATATATTAAATATAATATATAATTTAAATATATATTATATTCTAATATATATATATATTATTAATATATTAATATAATTGAAGTTATACTTAGTGTAGCTAAATAACTCTAAAATAAACTATACTACGCTATCGGCATTATACTCTAAATCTTAGTCAGTGAGAGTTGATTTAACTATCCTAATTCACAGCTATTACCGCGTATAATATGATGATAATAAATTCAACTATCTCAGCTAATCACATACCTCTAATATATATAATATATATATATATATTATTATATATATAATTACATATATATATAATATATATATAATATATATATAATATATATATAATATACTTATAATTAATTAATATATATATATACAATATAATATATAATATATATATATATATAATAGATTCATATATTATATATATATATATATATATTTTATATATAATATATATATATATATATATATATATAATATATATATATAATATTGATAACCTATTTTTAGTGCTTAACTAAAAAAAAACTAAAACTATCTAGCTATCCCGTAGCATATATCCGCATACCGCGTGAGATAGTTAGATTTATAAACTCCGTACTCCACTCACGTACTGAGATTAAGTATGTAAAAAAGCACTATCCGCACTACCCTAATATAAATAATTATATATATATATAATAATATATATATTATATATAATAATAATATATATATATATAATATATATATATAATATAATTAATATATAATATATTAAATATTATATAATAATTAATATTATAATATATATATATAATATAGTATATATAACATATATTATATATTATATATATATAAAATTAAAATATAATATATATATAATACCTATATAAAAATATCAAATATCGAAATATCGCTGAACACTAATCAGACTAATACTAGTAAACATGGTATATACATATATATTATATATATATAATATATATATATTTATATGATATTTATATATTATAATTTATATATATTTTATATAAATATTATATATATATATTTATATATATTTATATTATATATATATTTATATAATAATTTATATATATATATATATATTATATAATATATATATATATATATTTATATATATATATATCATATATATATATATAATAATATAATATATATATATATATATATATATATATATATATATATATATATATATATATATATATATATATATATATATATATATATATTAATATATATATATATATATATATATATATAATATATATATATATATATAATATATATATAAGTATATATATAATATTATATAATATATATATATATATATATATATATATATATAGAGTTCATAGTTTAATGAACATAGGTCAGGAAATTCACGGACACGGGGATAACACAATTACCCACCCGCATAGGTCTATTTGGCACGATGAAATTGCAGGATGGGTAAATTTACGGTAGGCATGTGTACCCTCGATGTCCTCATAATAACAGCTGTAAAATTGTTATGATACTTTTGGCAAACTGTAGAACGTTTGGCAACGGCGGATACGGAGGCATTTTCCCAACCTGTAATGGAACAAGCGATTATGAGG
>JABUQX010018871.1:10000-12500 GCA_015478945.1 Trachelipus rathkii
GCCATATTTGAATCTAGAAAGAATTGAATGTTTGAAAAGACCTCTTCAAGAGTTAATATTATAGAACAATCAATCATTAAGCTTTGACTGCTAATCAAATGGCAATACTTTTGAAAAAATCTGTGTTTGGACAAACCATTTCTCAGGTTACGGAAACTATAAAGGCAAAATCAGATTAATATCCATCAATATTTACATATTGAGCTCTCCAGCATAAATCTCTCAACTCTGAAGGATGACAGCAGAGAATAAAGAAGAGCTGAAGATGGCATTAGAGTTTAGGATTTATGAATAAAAGGAAGAGAAAGGATCAATAGCCATATATCAAAACAAGATTGTTTTAAATACTGTAGTAGACCCGAGATACTAACTGACTTATTTTCTAATGAAATAAGAGAATTGAGTAGAAATGGATGCTTGAAGAAATATGCAAATTATTGAAGGTAGAAAGTGATAATAGTAAGTAGCAGTACAGAAAGAAGGTTCAGCGATGAGTCCTGTTTCAGAAAACGACATTATCTAACATAACTTAGATTTCCAGTGCCTCAAAATCATCAGGACATTAAGAAAAGAAATTTCGCCAGTTTCTTACTTTTTAATAAGTTTGAAGAAAGTGAAAGTGACAGAGTCAGTTAGTGTAAAAAAGGAAAAACACAAGAAAAAAAAAAATTTTTTCGTTTTTTTTCGGCTCTTCAAAAGGTGAAATTCTTTAAAGAAATTAAATTTTTTTTTACCTAGAAAAATCAATTTCTAATCTGAAAAGAAGAATTCCTTAATTGGTGGAAAGTGAACAATAGCTAAATTCCAAGTTATTAGCCGAACATTACTCTCCTTTCCAGTCTCCCCAATATATTCAGAGAAATTATTTTCATTTTCAAAAAGCAAGGAAATATTTTTGAGGAAAAACGTTTAAAAATATTGCCCAATACTGATGAACAGTTTTTCTTTTACTTCACAATTCAGCAATATTTTCAAAAGTGTTAAGGAAAGTTAATTAAGGAAAGTAATTCCGGTTGCCGGCCGGAATCTGAAAAATTCCGGCCGGGACCGGAACCGGAAAAAAATGTCAAATCCCGGCCGATTCCGGCCGGACCGGAATTCCGGTACACATCTATATATATATAATATATATTCAATAGCGAGTAAACCAAAAACAAATTTTGGAAATTTTAAATTATGTTATTTACGCCAGACTAGTTTCGGTAAGAATCTTCTTAAACCATTTTCAATGGCTTACAATATAAAATAATTTAACAAAATATTATATAAAATTAATTAAAATTAAAGATATAAAGTTGAAATAAAATAAACCATATAGTATAAATTAATGATTACAATATTATGTGGTTAAGAAGTTCATAGTTGTAAACAAAATTCACTTCAGTATTAAAACGACTGTTAAAGCTAGATTTCAATTAAGGTTGGTTTGAGATGCAAATATGCAAGGATTCTAAACAACTGAAGATCGGGTTCCTCAGTTTGGCCTAATTTTTCCAAAAATTCGTATCAGCGTATATGGTCGTTTTTTTCTGAAGAGAATGAGAATTTATAGCTGAATAGGGGGATAATGTAAATGGTCTAGAGTTCTTAATGAAATACCTTTATGCTCAATCAATACGTTGGAAAGGCCTCGTATTGTCTTTCCTATGTAGGTGGCATCGCAGTCATCGCACTTGTAATGATATATTACTGATGAGCATAGAGGTAAAGGGAGTTTATCCTTAAATTTAAAATATTTCCCAATTTTGTTTTCACTCGAAAAATCTAAATCTAAATTTAAACTGTGTAAAGTTTGTTTTTAAAACCACGTCAATTTTACGTCGAATTTCGTAACTGATTTTCCCCAGAAAAGGCATCCTCATATACAATATCCTTAGGAAGCTGTTAATTTAGCTGAAGATTTTGTCTTTAAAATTTTCTGAAAGTAGTTTTCTTCGAAAAGTTGAGTCAATTATATAATCTGGAACCCATTCTTCAGAAAATAATGTTTCAGGAAATCAAGTTCTTTTGTAAAATGTAACCAATTAAGAAGGCAAAATTTTGTATCCCTCTGTCAAAAAGAGTTTTAATCAATTTGATTTTTAAAAATAGGAATGAAAGAATAAAATTTTGTCGTCAATCCAGTAAAAGTATATAGATGAGATGGTGATTGATTGTAATTTGGAAGTTGCTGAAACAAGCGTTTTATGGAGGAATTATAGTTTCGAGGGATACGGAGGAGAGCAATAATAGTGACCCTTATTAAGGGTAAGGTGGGATAAGGTACTGTAGCATTTATAGGGGAATTAGTTTATAGAGTTTTGTAGGAAAGATATATGCTGGTATTTTGGTCGAAAGAGTGCGTCGAGTGACTGAAGGACTGATTGGTGAACAACAAGATGCGTTTAGTAATGGTAGAGGATGTGTGGATCCAATCTTTACATTGAAACAAATATTGAGAAAGAGGGAGGAGAAGGAATAAATTGTATTTAGGTTTTATGATTTGCAACAGGCGTACGAT